>JANIJH010309692.1:0-19742 GCA_024520975.1 Erythroxylum areolatum
AGAAAGAGAGAGTGAGATTTGTTGTGTATTGTGTAGTTTTGGATTATGGTTATTGTATTTGTATATGGCTTGGAATGCCATTGGTGGATTGTAAGTGTTTGTTTCCGATGTATTTGAATTATGAAATTTGTATATTAAATTGAGTTATGGAATTATTTCTGATTATGATTGAGGATTTCTGAAGCGTTAGATTTAGACTTGCGGTTGTTTATGCTGAGATTCCGGATGGAAGGTCCGATAGATTTTGATGTTTGTGTGATTGATAGGGAATTATAGAATTGTTTTGGGTTAGTTAGAATGCAGCTGTTATTCTGCCGAAATTTTGGTAGAAATAATATGAATGTATGAAATTTGTATAATTGTATATGGCAAATTTTATGATTTGAGTTTTGATTGAGATTATGGAATTGATAAATTCCAAATCGAAAAAGAGTATTGCTTAGTATAAGATTGAGTAAAATGAAAAAGAAAGAAAAAAATTATACCGGTTTGGATAGTTTAGTCTAAGATTTCCAACGCGATAATTTTACTATACTATGTGTTTCCAACGGGTGTTGGAATTCGTTTCAGTTCGATTGATCCATTCGTTTGTCTACTTTGATTCGATTCACTTTCGTCCACTTTGTTAAGTTTTTGTTGTGATTCCGATTCGATTATTTGATTTGCTTCAATTCGTTCACTTTTGGATTTCGTCTGTCCATTCGCATTAGTTTTGGCCCAATTTGGTTTTGAGATCCGTTTTGACATTCGATTCGATTCCGCTTTCACTTTTGCTTCCGTATTTTGTTATTCGATTATCCGTTTGATTCGTTCCGCCATTGCGTTCTTCGTTACCGTTTTCCGTTTTTCGGTTGGGATCCGGTCTCCAGATTGGGTCCCAACATTAATGCCTTATCATATACTTCTGATAAGTGTAAAAAATCTTCAATAGAAAACCCAATAACTGAAGAGGCTGAGTAGGCATCGATGTATCTTTTCACCTACAACAAAAAATTGCGAAAGGACATAAGGTAACGAAAAGAAGACTGACAGAGATAAGCACCTACAAACACCTACCATTTTGCCTTATTGCTGAGATTCTCTATGTTGACACCCTCCAAACTCCATGTATCAGTAGCTAAAGCACACATCCCCAGGTTTACTCGGCCAATGCTAGTAAAGGAAACTAAAAACCAAAATAAGTCATATAGAAATATCTAAAAGATGTTGCAAGGACATCGAAGCTCATTATAGACACTTTTAAAAACAAGAACCAAACTCAAGAAGATTCTCCCAGACAAACCAACAAATTTACATAAATGGTAAATGAGTTTTAAGGACTTTACATGATTTACCCTCAGAATCTTTTCCTTTGACATTCTTTTGCAATCTCAGTCAATTCACATCTAAGATATCAACAAAAAATACAATTAGTATTTTGCCAAAGAGGACAACGTCAAGTCTGATTGATAATAAACTAGTACAAATTATAATACTAAATTTCACATAACCAACTCCAGACCTTTGACTTATCAGCTTAAGAAAAGTGAAAATTAGCTTCATGTTCTAAAGAAACAGTAAGAACTAACAACAAAAATCCTCAAAAAATATGTAATTCAAGAGAAGAAAATTGGTAGGACTAAAAAAAGAAACAGAGAGGTTTTTACTGAAACTTAAACAACTCCATCAAATACCTCGAATTTTAAACAGAATAGTACCAAGAAAAGACAAACCTTAACCAGAAATTCAGATTATCCAAAATCGATTCACAAAAGATCTCAAAAGTATACTCTTTAAGGTCTAAAGAAAACTAAATAAAAGAACTAAAATTTGTGTTGAATTGGAATATGGATCCACTGTTAAAAATTGTGAATAGATGAACAACAAATCAAAGAGCTCAAAGAGTCGGTGTTAGACCAATCAACATGCGGATCAAAGCAACTAGCCAAGAAACAAAAGAATGAAAAAAAACAAGGTCGACCAAGAAAAAAAGATAAAGAGAAAAAGTAACTAGCACCGTAAATCCCAAAACGCAAAATTAGTGAACCTTGAACAGAAACCCACAAGCAAAGAGAAGGACTAGAAAATGAACCCAAAAAAATCTAGAAAAGAAAATTGAGATCACCACAAATGTGGGTAAAGAAATAGATAGAGCAAATAACAGCAACCCAAAAACAGAAACAACAATATGCCACTCAAAAACACTCTCCCAAGTCCAATGTCCACTTCACACACATTGAGCAGCTATCAAAAATAAGAAAAAAAGGGCAAACCAAAAGACCGACAGAGAAGAAACAGAGTGAAGTAGAAAACTGAGTGCTAATCTAAAGCTTAAGAAAGAGGCCAACGCAGACAATACTGGAATTAAAGCCGCACTCTACACTCACTCAGTACAGATAGACTAAGAGAGCGAGTGACTACCTTAAAGATGGAGAGATGAAGTATTAACCAAATCTCCCACCATTTTGCCTTCAATCGAAAACCACGTATGTGTTTAAACCCTAAAACCATTCAATCGAAAAGCCACCAGTAAAAGGTGAAAACTAAAACTGATCTGTGGCAATACTTAGATCCCCTTCAGATCTCACAAGAGGGTGTACGAGAAAGAGAAAATATGAAAAGAAAGAAACCAAATTGGTGCACATACCAGTATTAATATTTGAAAACTTGACCTAGATCAAGTTGAGGAGTTTCTTAGAGGTTATGTGTATTTATGACAACCAGATGGACTCACATAAGCTCCAAAAACTTTAACCAATGGAAGAGTTTAGTGAACCTTGAACAGAAACCCACAAGCAAAGAGAAGGACTAGAAAATGAACCTAAAAATTCTAGAAAAGAAAACTGAGATCACTGCAAATGTGGGTAAAGAAACAGATAGAGCAAATGACAGCAACCTAGAAGCAGATCTAATAGAAAATTACGAATTCGAGTAATACCAAAATCAACCTAGGTAAGCCTAGAAAAAAATCAACGTCATTTCTCTCGAAGAAAGCAATTGATCGGCGATGAAGAGGGGGAATTGAAAATCAACGCCATGGCTACTGTGCACGCATCTTACAACCACGCACAAACATTAACGCCCTGTTCGGAAAAGCCTGAATTGAATTCAATCGTGGGATTGAGTTCACGATTGAATTCAATTCAGGTGTTTGGTACTAAAAAACTGCATGGGTTGAATTCAACATAGAATTCAAATGCATCATTATGGAGGGGTTGAATTCACGTTTAGAATCACGTGAATTCAACCCACGTCTGCTCTCCTCAATCGTTAGCAACAAACCCATCCACAAAACATGGATCGAACTCTTCTCCCACGCACAAACCCATAAACTTGACTTTGTTTCTTACGATTTTCAATTCTTATAAAAATGGTGATCTTTTCTTTTTCTTTTTTTGATAAAGGTGATCTTTATTTTTTTAATATAATTTCTGTTAATATATTATTAAATTATCTTCAAAATATAAACTTCAATTTATATTTGATTTAATAATTAAAAATAATTTAAATAAATATTACGTTTTAGATAAGAAGATAATTTTTAAAATGTTTCATTTTATTTAATTAATAATTTATTAATAAATATTATATAAGAGATTAAAATAAATTTAATTAATTAAAATATAAAAAAAACAGAGCAAGCTCTCGAAATTATTATTTTTATCTAAAACGGAATATTTATTTAAATTATTTTTAATTATTAAATCAAATATAAATTGAAGTTTATATATTTTGAAGATAATTTAATAATGTATTAACAAAAATTATATTAGAAAAAATAAAGATCACTAATTTTATAATAATTTTTATTTTGAATAATATTATTTTTTAGTCAGAGGTTAATGTGTCGTATGAAATAATTAAATTCAATTCTAATTTTAATGGATTTGTTCCAAATAGTGTAATTCAGTGTAATTGAATTCAATTCTAATATTACTGGATTTGTTTCAAACAGTGTAATTGAATTCAATTCTAATATTACTAGATTTGTTTCAAACAGTGTAAATTGAATTCAATCCCAACTTCATTAATGTAATTGAATTCAATTAGATAATGAATTCAATTCGAAGGTTTCCAAACAGCCCGTAAGTTGTAGGCCCAAAAGCCTTGTCAAAGACTTACAACTAGAAAAGGTAGAAATGACATTGGGTTGGACTTCCTATGCAGTAATTACGTAACGCGAGCGTTAAAGTAAACATCTCTTACTAACTTACTCAACTATTTTGATTAACCTTAAAAGATATCCTTTATTTTTATCCGATCATGTCAGATTTCCAAACAGTCACGAGAAGCAAATGACTTGAAGATGACGGGGAGAAGAAAGTTTAAAGCACAAGAGCGGTGCTGCAAACATTGCAAGAGCATTCTTTCACTCATAATACAAAGATCCCAAAGAAACTCTCCAAAGAGCTTCTCCATGTCCCCCTTCCCATTCAAAAAAAAGTTAAGGGGACAGTTAGTTCACACAGGGGAATAATAATAGGAATGAAAATGAATACAATGAAAAATGAGAATGAATATTATTATTATAATTATAATAGTTGGTTAAGAGGAATGAATGATAATGATTGATTTGTAAAAAATATTGAAAAATAAAACTTTATTATATTTTAATTAATTAATTATATTTTAAATAATTATATTGTAATTAATTAATTACTATATATTGATTAATTAATTCAATATTTTAATTAATGAATGAATTATATTTTAATTAATTATATTGTAACTAATTAATTTTAATTATATTTTAATTAATTAATTACAATATTTTAATGAATGAATGAATTATATTTTAACTAATTATATTGTAATTAATTAATAATAATATTTTCATTAATTATATTGTAATTAATTAATTAATTACAATATTTTAATTAATGAAAGTTATAATATAATTAAATAATTATTAATAATATTGTAATTAATTAACAATATTTTAAATTAATGAATAAATTATATTGTAATTAATGAATAAATTATATTTTAATTAATTAATTAGTTATATTTTAATTATTTATAATATAATTAATTATATTTTAATTAATTAATTACAATATTTTAATGAATAAATGAATTATATTATGATTAATTATATTGTAATTAATTATAATGTAATTAATTAATTAATTAATAATATTATTTTAGTTAATTATATTATATTTAATTAATTAGTATCAAAAATTTTTATAAAAAAGAGTTTCTACTTAAAAATAAGTTTCATTATTCTGCTACATAGAAGATATCGAGAATTTTCTTAAATTGGGATATCAAATTATTAGTGCTATAATAATTATCAACAACTAACTATTTATTTTCCATTCTTTATCCGTCAACCCATCCCCAGGTCCATCAACCAAACAATCCCAATCCTTGGTTTGAAGCAGCACAGAAAACTTTGTACAGAAGCATAAAGTATTAATGCCAAAATATGGCACAATACTGGCAACGAAAAGCACCTAGGCAAGGGATCCCCACTAGCGGCCGAGCTTTGGGGAGTACACTCCGGCCTCACCCAGGCGTGGGATTGAGGTTATCGTCGGGTGGTGGTTGAAACAGATTCTTTCGAGATTATTAATCTACTTTCTGATCTCTCATTTGGACTGACTGAGTTTTCTATTTTGGTAACAGAAATCCAGCAGATGCTCCAATAGAAGTGGGTGGTTCGCATTCAACATGTCTTTCGGGAAGGAAACCAGTGTGCCGACAATCTCGCTCGCCTCGCTAGCGGGTTAAGTCCGGGCTTATATATCCTTCAGAGGCCCCCTTTTGACATCTAAGAACTTCTTCATTGAGATGTGCTAGGCGCAGTATACCCCGAGTACTCATGTAGTCTGTTTTTTTTCTCTTGTATGTAAAATAAAATAAAATAAAAATAAATGGTTAAACCTACAACAGGTATCTGGCTAAGAGCGCCTACAAATAGAATAATATTTAAAAAATGGTGAAAAATAACAAGAAGAAAAAGCGGTATCTTAAAGCATAATATAGCTAAGCCAGTGGATTTAAAATGCAGAAGAAGAAAACAAAAAAGCAGGAAGAAGGAGAAGGGTGAAAAGTTCTTTTCACACAAGAGGCTAGAAGAATTAAACTGTTGCATCAGCCAAGTGAAGGTAAAATCACTGTATCTCAAGTAAGGTAAAATCACTGTATCTCCTTGAAACTTTTGCTTCTAGTTCGCCGCTTGTTTTTCTCTGATTGTTCTCCCATTGAACAGTCACATAGACCAATCACCTACAGATCTAAGTGAAAAGGAACTTCATGCTTTAGGTATAGGCGTAGCTTTCCTTTTCTTCACCTTTTCTCTGTTTTACTTCAACTCTCATCCATTTTTTTATTGAACAATCTAGCTGGCAATAAGCAAGAGAGCCGAGGAGAATAAAGCCTCTTTATATTTACCTAGATGGTTCTGAAACTCTCGGTTCGATCTTACAACTTCAGCCTCGCTCGGAGAGTGCTCTTTTTCTTTCAAAGTGTTCAGTTCAGTGGTATCGCTTATCATCTGATGAAAGCCAAAAGGAAGCTATTTCAGGTAAGCACATCAACTGTTTATCCTCAATATGGAGTTAAATTATTGTGCTTTTTTATGTTAACAAACTTCCAGCATTTGTGGGTTATGCTAAACTTTGAAAAGTTTTGGAAGCTAATATGCTGATGAAGTGTTGTTGCTTTTCATAGTTGTCATAATCAGTTTTTTACTTAACAGGTGCTAACAAATCGATGTATGCTCCTGAACCCTTCGATGTTGGACGATTCTTGCAAGTGGATATTGTCTCCAACGGCCAAAAGTTCACTGTGACTACTGGTTGTGCCATTCACTCTGGTTTGTACCAAATACTAAACCCAAATTTTGCCAGTGCTGATGATATTTATGTGTTATTGCAGCTCTTATTTGTTTCCTATATTTTGGACAAGAATGAGCAACTTAGGTTCCTCTAAAAAGATCGTACTGGTATTTTATTTTTAAGATTGAATCGAAAATATTTCAAACAGCTGCAGGATTGGGAAGCTATGTAGAGACGTTTTTACGAAAGTCGAGCTCGGAATTTAACGTGTGTAAACTTTTGCTTTCCTGATTAATTCTATGCTCTCATATAATGCAGGCATTGCATTGTGTCTTGAGACAATTGGCAATCCATTTGACATTTTAATGGAATTCAATACAGGTGGTTATATCCCAAATGAATGGACAAGACAGCCCATCACATTCTGTTCATATATTCAATGTGGGTAAAATGAGGATAAAGCTTTGTAGGGGATGGATTACCAAGGCAAGAGAAATCTATTTGACATTGATGAAGGTAGCTATTTTGAATGACTAGATCAATCAACTGATCATTCTTAAGAGTTTTCTGAATACTATATATATATCTGAAGACTTGAGAAAAATTTCATGGCTTTTATTGTTCATTTTCTAGTGAACAAGGCAAAATGAAATTGATACAAGTTTCTCCAGAATCTGAATAACTGAAACTGCACTATAAGCCAAGCTTATTTGTTAGATATTGTCTTCCTCGAGCAATAAAAGTCATGTTTCCGATCGACAATTTTTTTCCTTCTAGTTACGTGGAGTCAGAGGTGATGGTAATGCTGCAGCAAAACAATTGTTTTGGCAACCAAGGAAGGGCCTTTCCTATGTACTAACATTCGAATCAGAACGAGAAAGGAATGCAGCTGCAATGCTTACAAGGAAATGTGCTTTTGATTGCAATGTTAGTATATACTCTGTTCCTGTTCTGTTTTGCTGCATGTCTAGACATGATTTATTTTCTTTCAAGTGTTTCCCTGCATCTCTGCAAATTTTTTAAGATCGACTCATCAGACCATACAATTTCCATGAAAAGCTTGAACTTTTCTAACTCTTATCATTTATTGCGGTCTGCTTTAGCTTCAAAACTTTAAATCTTTGGGATCTATTTCTTGCTGCTTAGAAAGGAATGCAGCTATAATGCTTGCAATATATACTCTTCCTATTCTGTTTTGCTGCATATCTAGACATGATTTATTTTCTTTCAAGTATTTCCACTGCATCTCTGCAAAACTTTTAAAGATCGACCTGTCAAACTATAGGATTCCCATGAAAAGCTTGAACTTTTCTAGCTCTCATTGCTGGTTGTGGTCTGCTTTAGCTTCAAAACTTTAAATCTTTAGGATCTAATTCCTGTTGCTTCTTAAAACTTATTTGGGACAGTTCAAGGGCTTACCTTTTATGTTATGTTCTCTTTGGTTTCCCACATTCTTTTTTCTCTAATGAAGGAAGACGTATCTCATCAGGTCATAGTTGCCAGCCCAGAGGATCAAGTGTGGAGATAAAATAGAACTAACCAATCATTTTAACTGGTATGTGAGTAAATAGAGAAGAGTGATGGTGTGCATTGTTTGAGGCATATAGCTAAAAGAAGAATCTGCCATTTGCTGCTGTTGTATTTTGCTTCTCAATCTCCCCTAGTGTTGTCTTGTTCAATTTTTAGACGTTTTTTATTTGCCTAATAACAAGTTTCATTCATCACCCTGCTCAATGTGTGTGTGTTCATTGTTTGATGTTGTATTGGTTTGGTCTTCTGTTACTAATCATTTTGTGTAGTGTTTTTAGGCTGAGTTTTTTTTTTTTTACCAATAGTCTCTCTTGTAAGTTGTAACAAAGTTGCAATTTTTAATGATTGGTTTTCCTTTTTCTTACCTTCTTTTTGGTTAACTTAACCTCCTTCACACTAATGGCAAATTATGCTAATCTAACTTGGTGCAATTCGAAATCATTCTCATATTAGACATCTCGTTTGAATTTTAGGTCAAATTCAAATTGTCTCTTGGGAAGTCCGGTAGGACCCAACTTAACTCATTTATATGTTTACTCTTCCATCTTTAAGGAATGTTTTTATAAACTGTTATCTATATACTTTTTTGGTTTTGTTGGATTGAATTTTAATGAATTAGGACTAAGGAGAAGTAATAAACTAAAGTCAAAGTCAATGTACTTAGTGCACAAGGCCTCCTTTTTGCGGGAGTCTGGCAAGGGTCATGATGTACTTTTCTTTCTTGATTATCTTGTAAAACGTAGGATAAGGAGGTTACTTTCTTTATAACCTACATGTTATCCAAACAAATCAAACTTTCATAAGAGATGTTTCTTCAGAATTAGATCTATATTCAGAAGGTTGTAAATGTTGTTGGCTTCTGTGTAGGTACAACTACTAGTTTCATGACTCAGTTGAGCTTATTACCGAAAATATTACCTAGAAATTTATAAATATTTGACTTTACATAAGGCTACCAGCTAAGCCTCTTTTCTCTTCTTTCCTGCAGGTCTTCAAGAATGGAGTCTGTTGTCTTCAAACCTTTCCCACGCACTGGGATATCCTGCTAATGGAAGGTTTATTCTATGCGGTTTACTCTTCCCATCTGAATGGAAACTTCTAGCAGGGGCTTCATAGTATTTTTCCTCTTCAACCTAGGCTTACAAGTAATAAGCTCCAAATACAACTCTGTGTAATTATGAACTGAACAATTATTTATTCTATGTGGTTTACTCTTCCCATCCGAATGGTTGATCATTTAGATGGGAAGAGTAAACCAGATAGAACAAATAGTTGTTCAGTTCATAATTGCAAAGAGTTATATCTGGAGCTTATTACTTGTAAGCCTGGGGTAAAGAGGAAAAACACTATGAAGCCCCTGCTAGAAGTTTCTGCTGGAAAAACTTGCAAACAAGCTGAAAAAAGTGTAATGTCATCCCCTAGGACACCTTGTCTTTCAAAACATGTTTCCAATGAACATAGTCAATTAGATTCACCAACATGTGATGAAGGAACAACTTCCATTTCATCCAATCCACTTGGTCCATATTGTGACTTATTTGATATCAAAGAAATGTTACAGGATGAAAGTACCAAGCATCTTCTACAGACCTTGGCTATTTCATGGTTGCATTCTTGTGTTGTGATTTGTGGAAATTATGTTGTGATTCCATTACTAAGGGACAAGTGCAAAATTAAGCTCCTCAAAGGACGCTAGTAAAGAATTGAGGGGAGATAGTAGTCATATATTGGGTCCGCCAGCTTTGGAATTGGTAAACCCTAAGAAAGATGCTTTTTTTATAAAACATTCGACATGAGTCTATTTGAGCCCACCAGCAACATTATCAGATGAACCAATTCAGAGAAGAAGTTCGTCATGCCTGAGAATTGGTATATGAGGGTAGTAGATAAGAATGGATGTGGTCTTTTAATATGTCATAAATCATTATGTGTTTCAAGATATTGAATTATTTGTTACCAAATAGAAGAATGGTGAACTGCTCATGGGATGTGATGACTAGAACTAGAAGTGCTCTAAAGTTTTTCGTCTACTGCTATTTTACACAAAATTCATTTCCTTTTCCCTTCAGGAGTTCCATCTCCCCTGCAACGATGGAACTTGGAACATTGAGGAACATTGAGGATATCCCGTCGTTGCAGGGGAGATGGAACTCCTGAAGGGAAAAAGAAGGAACATTCACTCTCAGATGTGCAAATGCAACACCTTGCCACTGTCACACATGGTTTTGTTGGTGTTGATTTAGCTGCCCTCTGCAATGAAGCAGCCTTGGTCTGCCTTAGGCGCTATTCCTACAATATCAAGAATGGCTCTAGGACAAACACTAAAGAGCCATCTTTGACGGAGGAGCAAATATTGACAATCAATTTTGAAGATTTTGAGAAGTCCATGATGAAAGTGAAGCAACATGCGAGAGGTATTATCACGTTTTAACGATATGAGTGTTCATCAAACTGTATACTTTAATATTATTGAAGCCATGCAATACTGAGGTCCACAAGATGTTGACAATCATAATACAGGTGAATGCTAATATCTAATCACCTTTGTATGGAAAAAAATCAGATGATAGTTGGACATTTTAACAGATTGACACGTAACTTGGATTTCATTAGTTTAAAAGTTAAATGCATAGTAACAGATGGCATATATACTATACCCACGAGCATTCCTCTCTCTAGATTGTCAACTTCTTTTGTTTGTTATGTTTATCTCATAAATTAACCAAGTCAGTCAATTATCTGTGTCATATGTTATTGGGCAATTATAAGATGTTTTAACATACTACATTGCTCTGGCCATCACTGCTACAGTTCACTAGCTGGAAAGACAAAATCTTGAGTGATACCAGGCAATTTTGTTTTTGAAAAGTTTGACTAAGGCCTACTGCTTTATAAATTAGCCTATATTATCTGCAAAACCTCACTCTTAACTTTTGAAGTTAGACTTCACTGGCTTCTTATACCTTTTTCCTCCACTTTTTTTATTACTTTGTGTTTGCCATTGTTGAAACCAGCTAGGTATTACGTAAGGGAGTATACAACAGAGTTGCTGTTTGATATGTTTTATGACTCATCTGAACCAATTTTATTAATTCTAGATGATGGTTGAAGCTCCCAAAGTTAACTGGGAGGATGTAGGTGGCCAAAGAGAGGTAAAAGCTCAATTGATGGAAGCAGTGGAGTGGCCTCAAAAGCACGGGAATGCGTTTGAGGGCATTGGTACTTGGCCCCCAAAAGGGATCCTGATGCTTGGCCCTCCTAGTTGTGGCAAAACTCTTATGGCACATGCAGTTGCTTCAGAAGCAGGACTCAATTTCCTTTCTGTCAAGGGTCCAGGCTTTTATAGCAAATGGGTTGGTGAATCAGAGAAGGCCGTAAAATCCCTCTTTGCAAAGGCTAGGGCGAATACCCTGTCAATAATTTTTTTTGATGAAATAGATGGTCCTGTTGTTGTCCATGGTAAGGAAAGTGACGGAATTTCAGTTTCGGATAGGTTGATGAGTCAACTTCTTGTAGAATTAGATGGTTAGTAATCTTTCACTTTTCTACTAAATCCTATTGATGCTCAATATTCTACATTATGCTACGGCTCATTGAGTTTACTTGAACATCTTCATTTTGTCTGGCTGCATGGTGTTGAGGGATTACTACATTTTATTGAATTTAAAAATTTTATATTTAGGATATGTGATTATGTTATTTCTTTGAAGCAGGATATAATCATCATATGCTTTCCTATATTGTACAATGTTATGCTATTCTCTTCACTATCTTTGATTGTGGACAATCATTTTGTTAATTCAGGTCTGCCCCAAGGAGTTGATGTCACTGTAATTGCAGCTGCCAACTGGCCGGACAAGATTGATTCAGCCCTTTTAAGACAAGGTACTTCAACTTTTCTCCAGGCTGGAACTATCTACCACCTTAAACATGTCATTGATGGAAAAATTTGAGCAGGACGCTTTGATCGAGTTCTATATGTGCGACCTCCGAATGTGACTGACAGGGAAGAAATATTTCACATCCACTTGCACAAGACTTCTTGCGGTTCTGATGTGAGCATAAAAGTGCTAGCTTCTCTAACTGATGGCTATACCAGAGCTGATATATCATTAATCTGCCGTGAGGCAGCCATTGCAGCTCTTCAGGTTTCCTATATTTTCCTGGCAATGGACGGTAGTAATCAATAGCCAAGGTATCAAATGATCAGAAGTAACAATGGAACAACTAAAGACCGCAATCGGACGTATTCAGCCAAGAGAGATCGACGACTCTTGTGAAGAACTATCAGATAGATTTCAAAGACTGGTTTGCTCTTGTGATAAAGATGATATATCACAATATCAGGGTTCTGCCAAAAGTACAAATCGGTTTTCCCGAAAGAACCTCAAATGATACTCAGGAAAGAAAATTTTCCTCTTTTTTCTTTTTGATAACTATTCACATCTTATGCGTGTGCTCGTCTCTAAACTCTCTTTCTTTTGTTTCCTTTTATTGGATTTTCCTTTCATTGTTTCTTTCATTTGTCAGGACCTCACAAAATCTGCTGTAAAATTCTTTTACCATCTACTTCTAGCGGGTAATCACAATTTGGCATTAGGACAAACAGCATCTCTACTTTGGACATTTGAGTAGCAGGAAATTGTCTGCTTAATCGGAGTGGAATGGAAACTATTTTGAGCCTTTGACAAAACAGAACACAGGAGACAATTTTTGTGTAAAAGTTCGAACCCTATAGCCTGAGATCTCACTTGAGTAAATAGAGTTGTTACACTTCAATTACAGCAAATCATATCCTGTAATTACATAGTCTATTTTAAAAAAGGCATGTATTTACATAATATATGACAACAATAAAATGTTAGTTATAGTTGAATCTATCTAGACAGCTATCATTGACACCATTATTGGGCACCTCATTTTAAGAGATGTCACATGTCTTATTAAGTCGGTTTTAAAATAAGAGTTAAGTTGAACACTATGCAAATTCTTGTTTGTATTATAATGAAATCTTTTTGTCTACTAAAAGAGGATGAACTCTTGTTCCTGTTTTACATATTATATTGAAGTCCTTTTGTACCTTGTATTTTTTACATTAACAAAGCAATGATTTTTAATTATCACATTAAAAAATATATGTATGTTTACCTTGTTTAGAAGAAAAAATTTGTAAAGCCAAAATAAGTTAATACAACTTATTTTATATTAAAAAAATCTCACTTTTCGTATTAATATCTAATTATGATGTTTTTTGGTATGTATAATTTAAGATTTATTATGTCTTATTAAAAAATAAATACTTATACTAAACAAATTATCATTTTTAATTCTGTCAATATAATTTTTATTTATATATAAATTATAATTAATCTACAAAGAATTACCATCTACCTCACCATTCATCATCTCTACTTCTCTTTGCAAAGTCTACATGGTAGACTTTTTATGTGCTATATCAAGAGTACTTGAGAAATTGCAGCTATGAACCATGCAACTTTTACAATTATTACTGAATACTTTATTGATCAAATTTCAAGAATTGACGATATCTAATTTCACAACCTAAAGATTATCGATTGACTAGATAATCCCTAAAGTTTATTATATCTTGATGCTTGTAATCCTAATGCACTTTCAAATTCTTTTTGCTATTGTTTTCTTATCTTTTTTACCATTTGTTGATTTTCAATGCTAGGATGATTGTAATCTTAACACATATACAAACTATTTTTGATGTTGTTTTGCTCTTTTTTTAAACTAATAATTATTGTTGAATTATGTTTCTCTTATATTCTGTCTTGTATTGTTGATATGTTGATTTCGTTCTATTTGCTCAATCGGTAATTTATTTTTAATTCACCTACCTATTAGCTATTTTCTACCTTGGTTATATTTTTCTTTTTAAATTTTCATTGATTTACTTTAATTTGTATAAAATTTTGCAGTCTTTACTAAAATGTTATAACGAATTTTACTTGTTTGTATAGATTATTAATTTTCTCTTTTTACTTTTATTAATCCAATTTAAATATTCAACAGTCATATCTTTTCTTTCTTTTTTCCTTACAAAATTACGTCTCGCCTCACACAATTCTAATTTTCCGCTTCAAAATACTAACTTTAACAATACTCACATACACATCTTAATCATTCATAACAAAACCTATACATACATACTCTTTAATTCTTAAAAATAATTGTAAATTATACATTTTCAAATAATGTGCAGTGACTACCAGCTAATAGTAATTCGGGAGTAGCAGTACTATACTTTTTAACTAGGTCAACTCAAACGGGGTTACCTTGTAATTTCCAACCCCAACGGTAACTGTGTGCACCAACGGCTACGAGAAACGGTGGACAAGTCAGGACCGTTGGATTGGAAGAGAGATCGAAGGGTCAGAAATCAAAAGAGAAGATCTTCGCTGGTTCTCAATCTTTTTGTGTCCCTTCACCTCTCGCTTCAGCCCTATAGAGAAAAGTGGGAGTTTCGGAGATTTGTTGTTGTTATCCAAGTGAAGTTGTAGGTATTTTTGAAGAGATTAGACGTTGAGGGAGTCGTGTCAGTGATTAGAAGAAGAAGACGATGGCTTCAAGACCCATTGCTCCACAGCAAGCCATAGGTAAAGTGTCTACGCGTTTCTCATAAGTTGGGTTATGGGGGTTTTCTTCATGTTGAAATATGAAGTTTCATCGTATCAACATTTTTTTTCATTTTCTCTCAGTTAAGTTTGTTATTCTTTGTTTAGGTGTACATATTCTAGATCATTCTTATGATGGGGTGTAAATAATGAGCTGTATCTTTTTTGTTACAGGCACACAATCTTCGTGCTTGTTTTTATATATATTGAATTTTTGTACAGGTTCAATCAATGAAGAAAACTTTCTCATCTATTGTATGTCCTCTTCTTTCATTCTGTTTTCTTCTTCTACAATGGCAGAAAGTTAAATCTGCCATTGTTTCCTCTTACTCATAATCTGTTCACTTTAGATCTTTATTTGGGATTCTTTGTTGACAATGATTTGACGCTTCTTTTTCTGGTTTACTTTGTATTATAACTCATTTGTTTTTCTGTTTTCTAAGCTTTATACTTTCTTCTCCTTTCTTTCGTGTTTCTTTCATTTCTTATTGTTTTTATTTAATTTCTGTTTGCTGGGTTAGAGAAATTTGTGATGGAAAGAAAAAGTTTTGGTCTTTTATTTCAGATTTAGGGCTCTCCGTTTAGGGTTAACTCTTTCTTGGCTTTGATAGGCCTTAATTCGTAGTCCTTGATCTTGATATATATGAGAATGCGTATTTTCTCTTCCTTTTTAATGGGTTTCTTAACATCCTTCAGGAGAAGCAGTTGTAGGAGTTAACAAACAACAGAAGAAAAGTGTGGCGGCAGCCATGGAAGGAAGACATCGCCGTGCCTTTGGTGATATTGGTAATCTTGTAACTGGTCGAGCAGTTGATGCCAAAGCTCAGGCTGAGATTTCTAGACCCCTCACAAGGTTTATTTCTGTCTCTCTTTCTTGCACATCAAGTATGACTATAAGTTTCTATGAACAAAAATTTGGAAGATACCATGCATTTGATATTAGTACTGATTCATTACTCATTTCATAGGAGTTTCTGTGCACAACTACTGGCCAATGCTCAAGCTGCAGCCGCAGCAGCCAACAACAGAGGTGGACACTGATACATTTTTTGATAGTTCTCTAGTTCTATATCTTCTGATACTATGTTCCTTTGTGTCTGAATTGGGATTTGGTTATTCATCGTAATGCAGAAACAAGTTTGTGTCAACGTTGAGAAAGTGTCTGCAGTAGTTCAAGATGGAGCTGCAGTGGGCAAAAAGCCGGCAGTTGAAAAGGCAAACAAGGCCAGTAAAGTTAATGTCAAGCCAACGCCTGAAGAAGTAATTGAGATAAGCCCTGATACAGTTGAGATAGCAGAGAGAATACAAGAGAAGAACGTGGACAAGAAAAAGGATGGAGAAGCATCGACTAGATAGAAACTGCAGACTCTTTCTTCAGTCCTGACAGCTAGAAGCAAGGAGATAATTAAATGTTCCAGCAATATATATAGTTCTTCAGATATGTGGGCAACTAAGCTAAGTTCTTTGAATGGAGTAATCTTTTGAATGGATAATGTTGGCTGCTTGTGGTGTGGCAATCAAACCAAAGGAGGATATCGTCGACATTGATGCAGGAGACACAGGCAACGATCTTGCCGGAGTCAAGTATGTTGAGGACATTTACAAGTTCTACAAGCTTGTCGAGGTACTGCTTTGCCTGTGCAAGTTTTTCCACACCTGTACCAAACTTTTATGCGTGTTTAATTTGATCACCTACCGCTGTGATGCAGAATGAGAACAGGCCCTGCAATTATATGAACTCTCAGCCTGAGATAAATGCGAAGATGAGAGCAATTCTAGTGGATTGGTTGATAGATGTACACCAAAAGTTTGAGCTGTCACAAGAAACTCTTTATCTCACAGTTAATATAATTGATCGTTTCCTATCTGTGAAGACTCTTCCAAGGAGGGAACTTCACTTGTTGGGAATGAGTGCCACACTTGTCGCCCCCAAATATGAAGAAATCTGGGCTCCTGAGGTAGATAAACTTCTTCTACCAAGCTTGATTTCTTCCTGGAAGCAATTGATACTAGCTAGCTAATGGTTTGATGAATGTCATGTTCAGGTGAATGATCTAGTGTATATTTCTGACAGAGCTTACTCCCACGAGCAGATTCTTGTTATGGAGAAGACTATACTAAGAAAACTGGAATGGACTCTCACAGTGCCAACACACTACGTCTTCCTTGCTCGTTTCATCAAAGCATCTATTCCTGATACAAAAGTGAGTAAAAACTGATGTGTGTGCGTGGTGCTTCATACGAAAACTTGATCTAATCATCGGTGTTTATTGATTTTTTGTAGTTTGAGAACTTGGTGTACTTTCTTGCTGAGTTGGGTATGATGCATTATGACACTATAATGTTCTGCCCTTCAATGTTAGCTGCCTCTGCAGTTTATGCAGGTCGATGCACTCAAAACATAATTCCTCTCTGGACACAAACCCTTAAACTACACATTGGTTTCTCTGAATCTCAGTTGAAGTAAGTCATCTTCCATGGATGTCTGATTTTCCATTCTTTATAGATTTTCTTATCTCATAATTTCCATGCAGGGATTGTGCTGGACTGCTGGTTTCTTACCACTCAAATGCTGCAGAAAACAAACTTCAGACTGTTGAGGAGATACTCGAGTCCATTAAGAGGAGCTGTTGCTCTACTTCCACCGGCAAAATGTCTACTTTCTGGTAACTTCCAATTTTCCTACAGTCAATCGTGTTTTGTAACAAATTCTTTGACTTGAATGGAAAAAGAAGAAAAATGAGAAAGATAGAGAAAATAATAATGATAAGAAAAAAATGAAGGAAAAAGTTAATAATAATATTGTTGTTAATGATAATATTAGTTGCTACTACTCTACTACTATTATCTATTATGAAAATTCTTAAAGATAGGAAATGCGACATAGTTTCTCCTAAATTAGACCCAATCCAGGTTTCCAACCTGTTGCCTAACACGATGACTCTTAAAGCAATCTTTAAGGTTTTTGATGTAGTTGCAATAAGTGATTTTGTTCAACGAGATTGGGCGGGAGTCCTCTTTGAGAGGGCTCGATGTAGTGTTTTTGTACGACATCCAACAGCGATTTCCGGATGTCAACGTTGTGTACAAGGTTCTTCAGGGAGAGGGTACTAATGACAGTGATGAATATTAAAACATCATCCCATGATGACAATAACACAAAATAGTTGACAAATCAGTTTAAGCATATTTTATTTAATTAACATACCTTGCCGATATGTTATTTCTTGACAATATAATAATGTCCTTCAGAATTGTATATTCTTTATCCAAACCACTCAAGGTAGATTGATCATGAAGCAAGTGACATGAAGCAAGTGACGATGTGGAAGGAAGAAGATGAGTCATATGGCCAAAACGTGGCCGTTGGAAGTTAGGAACGGTGACTGTAAATAGATACGTCTTAGTATAGATTAGCTGTTAGATACGTAGTCGTATGGTGTAGTATATGTTCATACTAGCTGTTATTAGAGAGTTGTTGAGAGTAAGAAAGGTAACAACGGAAATAACAGAATTCTTCTCACTTCTCTGTTCTCTCTCTCCTAAAAATCCCCTGTAGTCTTCTCTTAACTCAATTTCTCTAAACCTAAAATCCTAAAAATCACATTCACAGAAAGAACCTTAACAAATAATTACTTGCATTAAAGTTCTTTCTATTCATCAATGCCGTGGTCAAAGACAAAGAAGCACTCAAAGACTGCTTTAAAAGCCGTTGTGGGACATGATCAATCTAACTTGAGTTACTACACCATACGACTACGTATCTAACAATTAATCTATACTAAAACGTATCTATTTACAGTCACCGTTCCTAACTTCCAACAGCCACGTTTTGGCCATATGACTCATCTTTTTTCTTCTGCATCGTCACTTGCTTCATGATCAATCGAGCTTGGGTGGTTTGGATAAAGAATATGCAATTATGAAGGACATTATTATATTGTCAAGAAATAACATATCGGCAATATATGTTAATTAAATAGAATATGCTTAACTAATTTGTCAACTATTTTGTGTCATTGTCATCATATTGGATGGTGTTTAAATATTCATCAATGGCATCACTACTTTAGTATCCATTTAGGGCCTATCAAGGGAGTGCTTCTTTATGGTCCACTTGGCACTGGAAAGGTTTCTTTGGCTCGATTGTGTGCCCATGATGCTAGTGTCAACCTTTTCGCAATCACTGGATATGAGATAACAAGTCAAGATGATGGAGAATTGTCAACATGAAATGTCAAAATCTCATTATTTACAAGGCTTCGGACTGGAAAATTGATGTTCCCATATTAAAAATTGAAAGACTAACAACTCTCGGAAAGAAGGCATTTTACTCACTATTTTCAATTTCCCTTTCAAATCTTCCATGTCGTCTCAGTTCAAGGTCAATATTATCAAGCCTGTTTGTGGCAGCCATTACTAGAAATCCATCAGTTTGGTTAATCCCATCCATTAAACTCAACATCATGGCTACCATTATTTGAGATTGTGCAATGGCATCCAACTCATCAATGAACACCTGCGGAATAGCTATCTGTTAGCCACCCATACTCAAAATTAATCCAAGCTCAGAATTCTGACACAAATCCATTTAACAAGAACAAATTAATAACTAAATTCTGAAGGTGTTCCTCTACTTGCTGAATCAAAAATTTCAATTTTTTTTCTTTCACGTTCTCCATAATATTGACTTATTATCTCATGTCCATTGATAGGGAAAAGGTTGACACCAGCATCATGGGCACACAATCGAGCCAAAGAAGTCTTTCCAATGCCAGGTGGACCATAAAGAAGCGCTCCCTTGATA
>JANIJH010309795.1:0-19742 GCA_024520975.1 Erythroxylum areolatum
AAAATTATTAACCTAAACTCCCTCGACCCTCCTTCCTTACTCTCACACCCAACCTCACCCTGTGGGAAAATAAAAAATATCTACCTTTCTTTACAGTTGCATCTCCTCCTACCATCACAATTGGAGCCTATCGTACTCCATCTGTTCATAGACTGCACATTTTTTCTTTGTCCTCCGTACATCCCATCACATTATCATAGCTTTTCACTATTTATATTAAATGAAATAACATTATTGATGCTTAATGAAATTTTGTATTCTGTGTTTTTGAGAATTGAGTAATATTGTGAAATATTATATTGTATGTGTTTATTAGAATTGATTAATATTGAATGAATTAATGAAAGATTGTATTGTCTCATTGTCTGTGTTGTTGTCTATTCAACTTCAACAATGTTGATTGAAACTAGTGAATTTAAGATTTCTTGAGATAAACTGGTAGAGAATGAAAGTCAAAGTGAAGAATTAGTGAATGAAAGATTAAAATTGGTTAAAAAAATCACATTAAAGAAGGGCAAAATAATGATAATAATGCTTAGTTATTTGAATGTTTCAGATTGTTTATTTTATGCACAAATTAGTTTATATATTTTCAAAAAGTTGTTGTCAGAAAATAGGTTATATATTATAAATTGAACTATGTAATCATACAAAGTAGGTCAGTTTAGGGTTGAGTTATGTGATTACATAAAATATATAGGGTAAACTATATAGGGTAAACTTTTGACTTTTGTACTGTGTTTGCCTAAAAATGATAATGAAACAATAAATAGGATATTGGCTTCTAGTACCAGCCTAGCCTTTACTAGTCTTTTCGACTGGTACTAGCCGATATTCAAGATATTAGGTAGGTATTGATTAGATTTGTAATTTTTAAAATAGAGCATTAAATTGAAAAAAATTATTAACCTAAACTCCCTCGACCCTCCTTCCTTACTCTCACACCCAACCTCACCCTGTGGGAAAATAAAAAAATATCTACCTTTCTTTACAGTTGCATCTCCTCCTACCATCACAATTGTAGCCTATCGTACTCCATCTGTTCATAGACTGCACATTTTGCCTTTGTCCTCCGTACATCCCATCACATTATCATAGCTTTTCACTATTTATATTAAATGAAACAACATTATTGATGCTTAATGAAATTTTGTGTTCTGTGTTTTTGAGAATTGAGTAATATTGTGAAATATTATATTGTATGTGTTTACTAGAATTGATTAATATTGAATGAATTAATGAAAGATTGTATTGTCTCATTGTCTGTGTTGTTGTCTATTCAACTTCAACAATGTTGATTGAAACTAGTGAATTTAAGATTTCTTGAGATAAACTGGTAGAGAATGAAAGTCAAAGTGAAGAATTAGTGAATGAAAGATTAAAATTGGTTAAAAAAATCACATTAAAGAAGGGCAAAATAATGATAATAATGCTTAGTTATTTGAATGTTTCAGATTGTTTATTTTATGCACAAATTGGTTTATATATTTTCAAAAAGTTGTTGTCAGAAAATAGGTTATATATTATAAATTGAACTGTGTAATCATACAAAGTAGGTCAGTTTAGGGTTGAGTTATGTGATTACATAAAATGGGTTATAGTTAAGAGTTCATGGTTAAATTATGTAATAACAAAAATGGTTTATAACTATTTTTATGGTTAAATTATGTAATCATACAATATGAGTTATAGTTGTGAGTTTTTGGTCTAATTATGTAATTACACAAAATTGATTATAGTTGTGAGTTTTTGGTTTAATTATGTAATCACACAAAATGAGTTATAGTTATGAGTTTATGATTGAATTGTAATCACAAAAATTGGGTTATAGTTGTGACTTTGTGGTTGTATTATGTAATCATACAAAATGGGTTACAGCATTAAGTTTATGTTTGAATTATGTAATCATGTAAAATGGATTATAGCATTGAGTTTATGTTTGAAATATGTAATCATATAAAATGGGCTATAGTTGTAACTTTATGGTTGAATTATATAATCATACCAAATAAGTTATAGTTATAGCTTTAAGGTTGAATTATGTAATCACACAAAATGAGTTGTAGTTGTGATTTTATGGTCGAATTATTTAATTATACAAAACTAGTTATAGTTGTTAAAGTACAACAATCTATGAAATTTTTTATGTTTAGGTTAAGAAGCATGAGAATTTCTTGGATAAAGTGTGCTTAAGCCTCAAATTGTCAATGAAGTTAACTTGCATATCTCTATCATTTGCTTATTGAGAAGATGTTGTTGCCCTATTTCTTCATATTATTTTACACAAATTTATTTTGACATAAAGTTATTGATTTAATTTTGACATATCTTCATTTATTTTTACAAATAAATGAAAGGAAGTTTAAGTACCCCTAAAAATCAATTGCTTCAAGAATATTCAATGATCTAGCTTGGACTTATGTTAGATTGATTCCTATAATAAAGAATTGTGCAATTTGTTTATACTATAATAGGAATTTAAAAGGTGGAGGGAATCACTAGATTAAAGAAGCATTTAGTTAGGGTCAAAGTTGATTTGGAGCTTTGTAAGAAAATCAACTATGATGTGAAATGGAAAATGAAAATTTATTTAAAAAGTATCAATATGAGAAGAAAAAAGAGAAAGGCTAAACTATAAAATTAGTAGTGGAAGTTCATTTTATAGTGGTTAAGATGACACTAGAGATGTTGAAGGTGGTATTATTAATCAATGAGAAGGGATTATTGCAATTCATAGAAGGAGGAGAAAAAGAAAGGTGTCTAATTTTTTTTGCACTATTAGCAACTCCTAGAGTTCAACTTTCAATCTGTGGTGCCTTAAAATCTAAAAATTCAACTCATAATATGAAAATGACAATGGCTAAATGGTGGTATAATGTAGGTATATCATTCAATACTACTCAATCTTACTATTACCAGCTTATAATAAGTGTTATTACTTCTTACGATCTAGGATATAATGTTCCTTTAACTAATGACTACAAAGGTAATATTCTAAGCAGGTTTGGTTATAAAATAAAGAGTTATTTGGATGAAAGAAGATTGACCCGAGCAACTTATGGGTTTTTAATCATGTGTGATAATTGGACAAATAGAAGATATGAACATATTATCAAATTTTTGGTGATTCTACTAAAGAGGTGATGTTTTTGAAGTCTATTGATGCATTTTACCTTATTAGAAATGATGATAATTTGTTTCAGATATTTGATAAATTTGTGAATGAAGTTTGGTCCAAAAATATTGTACATTTCATCAGTGACAATGAATTTGCTTATAAAGTAGTTAAAAAAAGGTTTCAAAATAGGTATAATTCTTTTTATTAGACTCCTTACGCTGTAAAT
Organism: Erythroxylum areolatum; assembly: GCA_024520975.1. Classification (NCBI taxonomy): domain Eukaryota; kingdom Viridiplantae; phylum Streptophyta; class Magnoliopsida; order Malpighiales; family Erythroxylaceae; genus Erythroxylum; species Erythroxylum areolatum. Next base: position 3,345 of record JANIJH010309795.1, read on the forward strand.
TGTATTGATTGATGTTGGAAAATATAAGAAATGCTAGATACTTTCCTATCATTTATGAAATTATGTAAAAGGAAAGAAAAGTGACTAAGTTTACCTATAATCATGCATGTGTCTTGAATTTGCTGAGAAAAGATTCAATAATTGTAGGAATTTGTGTCATCGTGCTATTATAAGACTTATGACTATTTTTTATCACTTTAATGATTTATTATAATAAAAAAGAGATAAGCCAAATGTCTACAAGTGATAAGTGATTTACATTATAGCATACTAGGTCTATTGTTGCTGTAACATCCCGTCCTCATACTAAGGGTTAGAACCCTAGATTTCTGTAATTGAGAAATAGCAATGAGAGATTAGAAAAATGCATTTCATGCCTATGCATAATGTTAGCATACACACATGTGAATTTGATTATTGCACACATTACAATGAATTGTTCACGCATTTATTTGACATTTTTCAGGTATAAATGATTGTTTTAATGTGATTATAATGTGAATAATGGATTACGTGTCTTAAAAGTTGACTTGGAGTGTATAAGTAGTGAATTAAAATTTTTGGTGAAATATGGAAATTTCTGGAAGTTATAGGTATTTTTGGACTAGGAAAATGTCAAGTGGCAGAACAATTGATGAATAGTAGTAGCAATAAGAGTCAAATGGTAGTGAAAATTTTTATGAATGACATTAAGATTTAATAACAAATGTCATTAAAAATTAGGAAAAATGTGAGTTAAAAATTGGAGACAAATAGACTAGCTTATTAAAATACCAAAATGGGACCATAGGAAAGTGACAAGTGTTACTACCAATCCCCATTTACTATTCTTTTACCCAAATTAAAGACCATATTATGGTCTTTCACTTGTCATTACGACACTTTATCATTTTGAATGGCCATCTCCCTTTTCTTTCATATTTACCCTCATGAAATGCTCTAACCTTCTTCACCTTTTCCATTGTTCTCATCTGCAACATTCACTCTCATCCCATCAACGTTGAAGCTTTCTCTCACCTCCATTTGTAATTTTTGCTATCTTCTTCATAATTTTCACTAAAGACCTAGCCCTACCACCTTTGGAATGATGAAGATTGTAGGAAGCCATGGAAAGCTAGGGTTTCATGGTGATTGAAGAAGCTTGGAATTTAATCAAGTAAGTTAAACTGTATTCTTCATGGGTTGCCCAAATAAAAGCTTGTATGATGATAGTTGGTGATAAAATGATCATGAAGAAATGAATGTGTTTATATCTTCTTTTTCTATTATCTATGAAAAATAATGTATGATTTGGTATTGATATGATTTATAGTTAGAATGAATCCAAAAATGAGGTAGAAAGAAGTGTAGAAAAATTAAGTTGTGAATGGATATTGTCATGTTCTGTTTTTTGATGTATAAAAACATGGATCATTGGTTATTTTAGACATGGATTGGATTGAGATTTGAAGTTAGAGAAAAGGTAGGTGTATTGCAAAGAAAATGGAATAACTAGGTTGAAAGTTTAGAGATAAAATGATAATGGTGTTTAAAGTGTGCTAGAAAAATGTTAGCTGTAACATTTTCTGCTAATTATGCATCTATAATTTAGCCATAACTTGTTCTGTTGATATCCAAATGAGATGATTTTTGATTTGGATTAAATTAGAGACATATGGCTACATTTTTAATAAAGACATAAAATCAAAATTTGTCATTAAGAGTTTTGAATTTTGACTTGAAGTTGAGTACTGAGTGTAGTAAATTGATGGATGAATACATGTGTTTGTGTTCTATTTTGAGAGTATGAAAACCATGAGTGATGAGTTATTACGTAGATATTATGAGTTGTGAATTAAGGGTATAATGAAAGTGAAATTTATGTTAACCAAGATGTTGAGTTATGCTCTTCAAATTAGATGAATTAAGGTGATAGTTAGAAGTGACATGAAGGTCAAAATGAAGATGAATATGTGCTAAAAGTTGTTGATGAATGTATATGTATGTATATGTTCTGTTTTTAGTTTTCATGATCAATCATGGACAATAAATTGTTTCTAGATGATATTGAGTTGAAATGGAGTTGTAATAATGGGGACATGATGAGTAATTAAATTAGAAATGATAGGCTAAGTATAAGGTGTTGAATGTTGTAAGTAAAGAGTTAGAATCTCGAAAGTAAGAATGCAATTGGATATACTTTGGGGAAAGAGGCATAACTTTTTCTGTAGAACTCGGATTGAGGTCATTTAAGTATTCTTTCAAAGAGGACTTTGAGTTCTACAACTTTTATAAAGAACAGAGGAGAGATTTTGATGTCTAGAGGGTCTAAAATTCAAATTTCTGTAGTGACTTGTGAAGGTCTATTCAGTGGACATGAAAGTCCGCCCAACAGACATTCTCTAGCCAATTGTACTTAATTTAGGAGAGAATGGGGCTTGAATTGAACCTAGAATGATGCTTAGATTAAGTGACTAATGTTTTACATGTATGAAGTGATAATTAGGGTTATAACTTAGTGAATGAATTGATGATATCAAAGTATGAAAGGCATGACCATAATGTGAATCAAGATGTACATATGATTGTAGTTATGATTCAAAGGGGTTGAGTAATATGTATTAAGCAAATGTGAATGAGAATTAGGTATTATGAGAGCTTCTAATGTTAGAAAAGTGAATGACGAGAAATTGAGTTATGATATTAGAATAACCAAATATTCTTGAGGTATAAGCCTAAGAATAAGCTAGACACATACAAAAGGTAAAGATTGAATGGGGAACTTAGAATGATCATATGCAAATGAAGTGTAAATCTAAGTTCAAGTAGATATATATGAATTATGAAATGAGAATGAGCATAAGATGTGGATTTTGATAATATACTTGGGATAGTCATTGAGCATACATTATACATAACACATATACATAAGTGTACGATTGAATGTTTATGTGATTGTGCAATGCGTGTATTGCATGATGTTGATACACAAGATAGAATATCTGCATCTAGACTTTTTCGGATCAAGGAAGCAAATGTTAATCTGAAGTGTACTATGAATCGACTTAGATGGTCTCATTTCATTGTTATTCTATTTTAAATTTCTAAATTGAATGACTACTGATATGATTGATATGCAATGTGAATATGATTGTACTAATTCCGGACATTAAATGTTCGAGGCATTTAATGCATGCAAAAATCATTGAAAGTGCTCCTTGTATTTGAATTTGATGAAATATGTAATACTCAACTTGATTATTGAATGTCAGAAAAAGTTTCGAAGAAAAATGTAAATATGCACGTAAATGAAATAAATGATTCTCAACTTAAATGTTAAATGTCAGACCAAGGTCCAATGACATGTGTAAGGTGAAATAAAGCCACGGATTGATCATATATGATTGATGCATTTCATTACATGAATGCATGATAACAAAAAGGCTATTGTGACCGGAGTAGCCACTGAAAAATAGCTTAAAACTTAGAAAGTGAAAAAGAGCTAAAAGCTTATAATGTGATTAAGAGCCAAAGACTCACTATGTATAATGAGCCCAGTATCTCCAACAGATATGGGACAGTTATCAGTGAGTCCAGTATCTACAATAAATACATAATAGTTATAGGCACTTGGTCATAACAGTAACAATTGAAAGTGAATCTCATGAGTACTGTATATGTATCCGATATGTATGATTTAAATAATTTGATTGATTTCTAAATGTAATATATGTTTTAAGTAAATATGAAATATGTGATTTAACATGATGAATTAATGAAGTGATGTGAATTATGTGATTATATGAATTGAGGTATTATGTGATTGAGTGAGCCATCGAGTATGGTCCACTCACTAATTTTGAAAAAATTAACCCAAAATTGAAATATTTTTCAGGCTTAGAGAAGGTCTCTAGTTAGACAAATTGGAATTTAGCTACTGCATTCGAGTAAGAGATAGAGGTCAGGATCAGATCGTGCCTGCATATATATTTCATTATTTTGTATCAAAATGTGTATTCATAAATACTGTACAATGTATATATGAATGATTTTGTAATGTAATGACATCACGACTAGATTGTTTTGTATCTGAAATGGGCCCAAATGACTAATGAAATTATTATGAGTTGTATAAATGATTGTAACTGTTGTGATCGAAAATGTTTAGGAATAAAATGGGCCGAAATTGATTATTGATTTTTCGCATATGCGTACATTGTTTCAAAAAATTTTCAATGAGTTCGATTGTTAACCGTTCTAGCATGCCATGCTCGCAGGGTACATACTCGGATATCACTTAGGATGTCGGGTACATGTCTTGCGAGAGTAGGGTGTTACTGTTGCATTGGAGGTTTCTAGAATTATATATAAAGATCATAAATTTTTGTCCCAATTTCGATTTTTCATCCAAGTTTGTGAGCTTTTGGTGAGAGTACTTAATCTGACTAATATTGATAAGAAGACAACAATGGGTTTTATAATGTCATGGAGAGGGAGACAATTTAAAAAATAGACCTTTTTTATATATACCTTATTTTGCAACCATTAATGAAATATGAGAAAGACAACTTTACTCCTCCTTGTTCACAATTAGGGAATTTTCAATACTAGTGCCTATTTCAGACTAAGTTTTAATAAGAAGGTTGAAGTTAGTAAGGGAAATTTATTAAATATGACAACAATTATTACCCATGAGATGATGTAAGATCTCTTATGCTCACAAATGGAGGTTTATAAGGATGCTTATGGTGATTTTGAGATGCACATTGCAATTCTTCAAAGAGATAAATTTAATTTAAGTATATATTTCTACACTTTTGTTACTCGTTAGAAATTATTCATCACTTTATTTTTTTAAGGTTACTTTTGTTGCCTTACAGTTGTTTGATGGGACTACTTCGAAAGTGATGTTCCATAACTTAAAAGGTTTGTAATTTGAATTATGAGTCAATGTGTGAGTGTAACATGATGAGAAAGGAATTATAGTATATTTGAATTCATCCATTCTAATAAAAGGAATATAGTATAATTCAAAAAATTGAACGAGATGATCGTTTTGTTCGATACATTATCATTATAAAGTTGAAAATAATTTCTCATGATTAATTAATAATTTTATTTTATTTGCTTACTAGAATTCTTAATAAAACAAGTAGTCCTGCAAATCTAATTTTCCCTAACCATACTGATCTTTTAGCGGATTGGGTTTTTTCAGGAACCAAATTTGATAGATGAAAATGAATTCTAAGATAATATTAGATGAAAAAGTATTGACATGTCATTTGGTGCAATGAATTTGAATGATGGTGATAATGAGACTCCTCACAGTGATGAGGATTTTGTAACGAATGAAAATGAAGGTCAATGTGATTTAAGTAGATATTTGATTGAATGAAGTTATATGTTATTCATTTTTGTCACTTTTCTTTTAACTTCACATATTTTTTATTCATATTTTAAATTTTGTATATTCGATATAAATATAAAAATTTACTATAAATGTTTTAGTTTTAGGTTTCGCTTTTATTTGGTTATATTCCTTGACATGAACTCTTATTGTAATACTTAAAGATTTATGGAGCTTTATTATTCTTACTATATGATGCTTTGATATAATTATTCTTTATTATATGATGTAAATTGTAACATTTTAAGCATTTGCATTAATCTTAGTTTTTATATATGGTGATTAAACGACTTTTTCTTATATTAATTATGGTTATTATTCATATATGAAATATGCGAAAAGTAATATTAATATAAATACAAAATTATACTTGTTATTTCAAATTTGTATTATTATGATTTTTGTAGATAAGGTTAATGTAAAATTAAAACTTTATAGCATAATATATTAAGGGACTATATTGTAATTTTAAAAATTACCTAAAATAGTATCTGTTGTTGACCGATACCAATATTGTACCGTACCAAAACCAATATGGTACCACTACTAGTATGATATTAATAACATTGATATAGGACAACTCATAAATATGAAGATTAACTAGCTAATATGACCATTATTTGACTTTAAATTACTTAAAGTACTACCAAATAAAATCCACACTTTATGTGTATTTTAGGGGTTTCATATGAAAAATTTAAAAAGAATAACTATATAAATATTTTCTTTTATATATTTACTAATATCCTAACTATTTATTTCCCGTGTACTCAAGGCCCTTCCTACCATTTTATAAGTATGGGACCTAAAAAGAAGGCTCTCAATGAATTGACAATATACAAATATGTATTATCTAAAGAAAACATAAGGTTTAATTCATTCATAGGTCTTTTTAAAATTAAAATGTCACTTATTTTGTTGTCAAGATTATCCCAAATTTTAGGATCATAAATATTCAATAGAAGGATTGGTTGCTCACGTACCCTTAAAATTTCTAAATTGGATGCATTTGATACATAATCACGCTTACTAAAATAGTTAATATTCTCATGAATATGAATCTCATCACTTAAATTTTCATTAGGTTGTTTAAAATTACCTACACCTAATTTCTCCAAATTCTCACGGAGGAGCTCACTCTTTTAATAAATTTGTCAATAACTCATTTTTTTAGGATTTTATTAACTATTCTACTTGTTTTCATTTTCACTTATAGACAAAATCTTTTTAAGCAACAACATATAAAATAATTATAATGCAATTGAGCTAGAAAAAGAACAACAACACATGTATGGAGCTAGAAAGGGCAGGTATATACAACAGAACAACAATATTTTGACCATTTATCACACAGATATATCAATGACGTAATATATCTAGAACAAAGAAAAAACAAAGAGCCAAATTTAATATCCTATATTAAAATCAAAAAAACAAAAAGCAAACTTTTCTGATAAAAGCTATCATACTCAAAATTCATATTTTATTTTTAAAATATTGAAAACTAATAGTAATTTACTTTTCACCAAAGAGAATAGAGATTAAAACAATATCCACATTAACCAGATTTCATCAATAATTTACAAAATTAAATTTAGACACACAATATTAACCACCCATAAATAAGAAAACGCTATATTGACTTAATAAATGAAAGAGAGGTAAATTGCAATTGAAAAAGAAAAAAGGGATAAAAACTATCAACTATGATATATGAGAAATGAAAGAGAGATAAATTATGTTTATGAACTTCAATTCGAATGGAAATTATACCTAGAATTACAATTGACAAATATTATCTATAATCAAATTGAAAATTTTCAATTTATCTATATAAACTACAATTGAAATATGAAAGGAAAGAGATATAAATTATACCTAGAGATTAATATGAGTTTCAATTCAAAAATAGAAAATTCAACTCAAATTGAAAAGGTTATCATATTCATAATTAAATTTCAAAATTCTATCCAGTCTTTAGATCAAAAGAGCTTCTGAGGAAATCTAAAATTCAAAGTAAAAAATTAAAAAAAATAAGACTTAAGAGAAAGAATGAGATGCATTTCTTACTTGGAGCGGAATGATGTTGATGGATGCCAAGCTAAGGTGAAGTTCTTGAATTCTAAGGGTGAAGTTCTTGAATTCTAAGGCCTTCTGTTATCGGATTTCAATTAGAAAAATGTAAATCTTGGCATTGAACAGGAACAATTTCATTTTGAAACGTCTAATTCTACAGCTATTTTACTTCCTAAAAGGAAATTTTTGTTTGTATGCTGACAGACCAAGCTATTTTTATTACCAAATTGAGATTGATGTTTGCTTCCAGATCTCTTTCCTTACCTACTTCGCTCAAATGGAAAATGTCTATAGTGTAAAATAACTTGTAATTAATAGGTCTCTAATGAGCCTAGGTCCTAGGCGAGGACCATTCTTACTCTTACTTAGGACTAGCCTTACATGTACCAAGAAATGTAATTAAACTCCAATAAAGTAAAAAAAAAATTGATACCTTATAAAATATTAAGATTGAATTTAATTTCAAAGATTATTTTAAAATTTTTGATAAAAATTAGAATTTTTTCTTGAAAATTATTTATTCTATTTAAAATATAGAAAATATTTGGAAACATATTTTATATTTTTATAAATTGTTTTGTATTTGGAAATCATTTTAAAGATATTTTTACAAAATTTTATTTTTATTTTAAAAACAAAATTAGTTTAAGTATTGAATATGATATCCTTTAATATTGTATTAGTTATAATTTACGGGTTTAATTGCAGCTTTATAAGCTTTATAGTAAGTAGTTTTGAATATCATGACCTTATAATAATTTATTAAATATATTTTTATTTTTATTTTATAACATCATATATCACAATTTATGAAAAAAAATATAATAGTAATGTAATATGATTAATGATAAAACTTAACAATGTTTATCATGTTCAAATTATAATTTTGATGTGTCTTATAAAATTTAAAGACTTTTGGACTTTTTATTTCATAGTTTTTTAATTTTAACTTTTACAATATCATAAAAATAACTTCTCGTCATATATTTTTCAAAGTTTCAATAATACATAAGATTATCCTTAGTACTTGTATATATTTTTAGGTTAAAACTATAAGTATTGAATTTTCTAAAGACGTAATAGTTCAATATAATTCAATTATGTCATTAATTGAGATACATATGTATACTTTTTCTATAGGCTATGATATCTAGTGTTACAAAATAAAAATTGAGATATATTTAACATTTTTCTTTTAGGTTATTCATAACAACTTTATGAACTCTGTTTGAGGAGAGATGTTAGAATGCGTAGATGGGCATTCTTCTTCAGGTATCTCAAGAATAGATGTTAGTGCAAGAGTTATTATGAACTCTGTTTAAGGAGCTTTGTCCTTTCTAGTGGATTACGAAGGTTAAGGTTTTGGTGGTGAAGAAGGTGGAGTTTTCATTTACAAAGGTTATGTCCATGAACCAGTGGGTTGTTCATAAGTAGTCTTGGATTGTTCTTTCTGCATATCATCTTCCATTCTCTGAAGTGCTTCTTTCACCTTTCTGAGTTCTTATTCTTTAATGGTGAAGTCAGGGCAAAAATATTGAGTATCAAAGATTGAATATGGTATAAATTCTAGATATGCTAGCCAAGACATAAGCCCTGTCTCCTCAACTGGCTTTGACTCTCAAAGCCTATCTTTTAAGAATTTACACTCTCCAATCTTTCCCTATTTAACAACCTTAAATAGGATCTATAGTCTAAAACATTTTTATACACAAGATCCTTAGGAAGAGGCAAGTGTATAGCTTACTTGTCTTTCTGTATGAATAGGACTATATTACTCAAGAATCAAGCTTTCATGAAAGAGAGAACTTAGAAAGAAGCCATAGGATGAGAAACAAATGACACTTTTATTTTTAAGTCTTTCGAGTCTTACCAAAATTTGATTACAATGAAGGAGAAGCCTTGCTTTTATAGACTAAGTAAGGGGATAGAGACAAACATCTTTAGGGAAAAGATTCCCTAGGTACAATAATGTAGCACCCCACTTCCGCAATGACCCGAACCCGACATCGATGGTGATATCCGAGTCTGTGCCCCTTGAGGGTGGCGTGCTAAACACTGAATCGTTCAGAAATCGGTACACATTTTTTTCTTTTTTTTGAATAACATAGCACAATATGCTAAAATTGATGCTCAAATTGGGCCCTCATTCATTTATAAACATTTTCACTTAACACAATTTTCAATAGCCATTCGACCCCTTTCACAATTACAAAACACTTGAGTCATTTCAAGATAAAAATTTATACAAAAGTTGCGGAATAACAATTTAATACAATTAGAGAAATGCAATGCAGACGCGAACTGATCCTGACCTCTATTCTTCACTTGCATGCTGTAGGTATACTCCCGTTGGTTCAATGGGGTATTCTTTTAATTCCTGAAAAATATTTGCAAATTTTGGGTGAGTTTTGCGAGCTCAATGAGTGATTATCATCGATGGCTCACCCAGTCGTATAACGCATAATTCACACATCTCACTTTATTTCACAGTTCACATTATTTCACATTCAAGACACTTAATCATTCATATTATGCATATGCAATGCACATGAGACTCACTTTTCAATTGTTACTTTGTTGTGACCGAGTGCCTAAACTGTCTCATATAGGGCTCATTGAAAACTTTCCCTTATCCACTTGGGGAATACAAGGCTCATTAAACATTGAGCCTGAGGCTCTGAATCACTTTTGAGCTCGAGGCTCTTTTTTACACGTTGAGCTTGAAGCTCTGATCGGTGGCTACTCTGGTCACAACTGCCATTATATTTCATGCATTCATGTAATGAAATGCTTCACTTACAATTTCATATCCCATTCAATCACTTTCTTATATCATCGGACCTTAGTCTGGCATTCAACATTAAAGTTGAGAATTCACACTTTCATTCCTATGCAAAAGCACATTTAATGATCACATTCACATACAATTAGCACTTCAATATCCAAATCAAACATCACAATCATTGGACTTTCATTGTCCATAATTCAACAATGAACTCACATTCATAATCACTCAATTCATAACATAAACAAAATAAACAATAAAGTAAGACCATCTAGTTCTACTCACAGTACGCTCTAGATTAGCATTTGCTTTCAAATTCTGGGAATGCCTGAATGCAAACACTTGACCTGCGCAATCCATTTATGCAAGACACATATTGCACACTCATCAATAATTGCACATGTATAAACATTTATTTACACATAATTGTATAAATGAACTATGTTCAATGTACACTCAATGACAATCTTGGGTATATGTTCTAGAACATATTGTATGCTCATTCCCATTTCATAGCTTAGCAATTTAAACCTATGTATACACTTAGGCACATTGCCTATTTACACAATAACCATAAATATTTTACCCACCTAATTTGCTTGCCAAAACTCCAAGTCAAGATTTTTCCCCTTGTTCTTGGATAGGATTCTCTTAGTTTCCTAAAACAAACCAATTCTTATTAAATTGGAATCCACTTAAGAATCCCACAATGCAAAAATCACAAAAATTTGATTGTAGAACATTTTAAACCCAAGCATTTTCTAAACTTTATAAACTAGAATCCTTCCAAAAATCCAAAAGATTTAAAAAGATCTTACCTTGATTCTTTACCAAATAAAGAGATCTTTAGCTCAAATTGGAGCTCTTTCCTTCCTCTTCCTTTGTCTCTTCATGATCAACTTCAAAATCTCTCTTGAAGATGATGAAGAATTTAAAACCCTCGCGTGTTTTCTCTTCTTTCTCTCTTTCATTCTTTTCCACGTTTCTCTTTCTTATCTCTTTTCTCATCCACTCATTTTGTTTCTTTGGAATCTTCTCATTCACGTTTTCTCCTTTATTTATAAAGCAAGACAACACTTCTTCTTCCAATTATGCCCTTAATGAGTGAGAATTGTCCCATTTGCCCTTCCATTTATGCCTTATGTCTTTTATACTTAAGTGTCTTGCCACAAATACCCTTGAACAGTCTAACATAACACTTTCTTCCAAAAAAATATCCCCCATCATCTTAAGTTTCTAATGCCTCCAAAATGATTCAATTTAGATCAATGATTCAAAAGATATACTTCAAACATTTTTTTTCTATGCACAACTTTCATCTGAAATTTAACCATCTTAGAGACTAAATTAGATTCCCATTTCTCCATACCATTTGTAGCTCCATTTCTATAGTTTACCACAAATCAGAAATCATCTCATTTGGATTAGTATAGCTCGAGAAAACATCAAAATACTGAAGTATGTTCATGAAAATAACACCAGTTCATAGTATTTAAGAACACACTCTCTGTACCTGTCCCACTCTTTTCACTAAATCTTTCTTATTTTATTTTAGATAGCTTCGATTTTTGGTAGGGGTGTAGAGCAAATTTTTAAGAATCTAATGGTTTAAGAATCAAGTCATTTGGAGGTCTAGTGAAGAAGTTATGGCCAAAAGAAGCCACCATGTTTAAGACCTCAATCAAATTGAACCTATTTTGGCGTGATTTCTATAACTTTCACAAAAAATGTTGGATTGATCTTATGTTTAGACCATTGGAAAGAGGACTTCGAGAGAAACAACTCTCATGCAGACCTCAACGAGAGATTCGGCCTCTAAAAGGGTAAAAAAGGGAATAGAAGAAGGAAGCAAAAGGTCAAACTAAGACAATGCTAAAGTCAAACTAAGATGATGCTGACGTCATACTAAGGCGATGATGCTGACGTCATACTAAGATGGTGCTGACGTCATACTAAGATGATGCTGACATCATACTAAGATGATGGTGCTGACGTCATATTAAGACGATGCTAACGTCATACTAAGACGATGCTGACGTCATACTAAGACGATAGTAAAACTAAGATGAAACAATAAAAAGGGCATAACGTTTAGCTCAAATGTCCAAAATTTTCGTACTATATATCATTGGAAAGATAAAAGAAAGATATACAACTTTCCAGAGGTAAATTTGCACAAATCTATTTATATGAATTCCAAATTTGCCCCCTAAAGTCCAAGGATGAATTTTCCATTCATACACCAATGTACTGCACCCAATTCTTAACTTCATGACATTTTGAGACTCTTAGAGATAGAATTGAAATTTGATGTCTTCATAAGAAATATAGCCATACGTTTCTAGTTTAATCTAAATTAAGAATCATCTCCTTTGGATAACTAGAGAAAAAGTTATGGCTAACAGACCGAAGCATACTCAGTGAACATTTTTCAGATCACAACCAATTTTGTTTCTAGATCTTTCCTTATCACAACTTATACCAAGATCACTCTTTCCACTCCCTCTACTTCTCATTTCCAATAAAATCACATTTAACGACAATTATACCCAGAAGTTGTCAATGAATGCATGTACCACTCTTTTATGTGCAAACATTCAATATTTATGTGCATATATGCTAACATTATGCATGAGCAAGAAAATGCATTTCCTTAATTTCTCTTTGAACTCCCGTGTACTAAAATTTTGAGTCCTCACCCTTAATATGGGGACGGGATGTTACAAATAATGCTTACTAACTTGCAAAACCAAATAGTAAAAAGAAAAATGATTGGGAAATATTGGGTCCCAAAGATTCTTTTACAAGATAAGAAGGAATCTTTAAAAAGGGGCAAAGAGAGAATGTGGGCTACCATTTTCATTGTTGGAATCATCTGCCAAATCCATGTTGTCATCAACTTTGTCCAAGTCGAAGGCCATGGGCTTTGAGCTTCTAGAAATGGGTCAGGCTCAATAGGCCTAATGTTGTTGGGAGTTATAGTACTTTCATCATGAGCAGCTTATTATTGGGTTGCAAAACCTGGAAGATTTTTATAGAGAGTAGGAAAGGATTTTTTAATCTTGGCATACTGGAGAAACTCCATAATGAAAAGGAGAAGAAGTATTGATATGGAGAGAAGAGGAGAGATCAATTGAACTTGTTTCTTAGGTCGAGAAAGAAATTCGATAAGAATATTGTGATGTCCCTTGATATAGAGAACGGTGAATTTATAGCGTGAGAAACATTCTTGCCGTTGAAGCAACTGACTATTTGGCAGTGTCTTCTTTTTAAGCTCAACAATCTTAAGAAAAGTTGTGTTGTCCATTTCTATCACAAAGTGATAAGGGCTGAGATGGAAATTGAACTTTTCAATTCTCTTTTTCACCACCAAAATCTCTTTGTAGCTTACATGATAGTTCTTTTCAGATTCTTTAAAATATCCACTGACATGGCCACAATAGTGTCATTTGTCACTAATATCTTCAATCAAAACGACATCCCAATAGTTATCACTAGCATCTATTTGCAAAATGCACTGGCCTTTGTCAAAAATCTTTCAAGCAGGTGGAACTTGACAGGCTTTCTTTAAATGCAGTATGGCTATGGTTCGATCTTTTCCCTATGGTGGAGGATTCTTCTTCAACAATTTTGATAAGTACGATGTATAATCAGCCACATGGGGAATGAAATCTCTAATAACTTTGATAATTCCAATGAAATGTTGAATCTGTTTAGTGTTGATATTTTCATAAGGAAAGTATAATAGTTCATTGGCGATATGTGGATCAAGCTAATAAATTCCATCTTGGAAGTTCATATCTAAAAATTCAATTTGGTTCTTCTTAATATGGCTCATTTTTGCTGAGAGCATAATCCTATGTTACTTTTTAAGATCCAAGAAATATTGGAGTAAAGCCTAATGTTCATCATGGGTTCTAGATTATAAGAGTATGTCATCAATATAGACCAAGGTCCTTGAGATTATGGGCTCATAGATTTTAGTCATGGCCCGTTGAAATAGTAAAGGGCTACCTTGAGTCTAAATGGCATCACTATCCATTGACATTGGTCATTATGGATACATAAGGTTATCTTGTATCTTTCTAGGGATTTAATTCTCAATTGCCAAAAATCCTACTTCTAAGTCAAACTTAGAGAAAATTGTGGCTTCCTTAAGGAATAGGACTTGTGTACTAATCTTTGCCAAGGGAAACTTGTCATCTTGCAAGAAAGCATAGAGAGGTTTGTAGTCAATGACTGATCTTTCTTTCCCTCGCTTTTGTTCAGATCTCTTGTTCATATAAAAAGCTTAACAAGCCTAGAAATTTTATGGGATTGATTAATCCTTGTTGGAGGAGAATTGTGCATTCTTCTTGAGCTAATTTTAGATCATCAGGATTCATACCTGGATGAATAGCTTTTGTAGGATTTATATCCTCATTCTCCTTGAATGGGAGATGGATAAAGAAGTGAGAATTCTTTCATAAAGGATGAGGATGTAAGAGCTGTGCATGGTTATCAGAACAATGTTATATAAATTGATCTTTTAGATCTTCATACGGAGGTGGCACTTATGTGAGTTTAAACGCATTTCTAATATTAGTGTAAGAACTAAAATTGGCTCGACATCTAATCCCTGTAGGGAGGATTTGGAGTGGAGATGCCTTACAATAGACATCTATGACATTTAGAAGATCTAGGCTAGGTAGATGGCTTTTAAGGACTTTGTTCCACACCACATAGTTAGAGAAGAAATGGGTCCCTATATTCCTTTTTGTAACAAGATCAATCTTGAAATAATTTCCATGCAGCAGTGAAATACTCATAATGTGAACACCATGCTTCATAAGGTAAAATGTTGGGCTTTAGAATGCTTTTGTATGATCCAGTGTCCATATACCCAATAGCCTTAATAAGCCTATCATATTTTTCTTGTTGTAGTAACTAGATATGGACATAGATGGGCATAATTGCTTCAATAGAATCTAGTAATTTGACATCTCTTTTCATCTTATTAGGACATTGATGAGCATAATGTCCTGATTTTCCACAGATAAAACATTGATCTGTCTTATTTGCTTACTATTTCCTCATTTGAAGAATCTAACAAATCTTCGTCATTTCTTTTTTTTAAGGACTCGTAATTTCCTTCATGAGAAATGTGGGAGTTGTGGAAATTTTTGTAGGAGAACTTTCTGTGATGATTTTTCTTCTTTGTGTGATAATCGCAGTCTTTTTTCTCCTTACGTTTTATAGTCAAATAAGACTTTTTGCACACTTTCTTTAATAGAGGACCACCTTTAATCACGTTCTTGAAAAACATCTGTTGATCATATAGCTTGTTAAGTGAAGCCAAGGAAAGTTGATAGATTTCTCCAAGAGATACATCTCTCATATCTCTTCAAAATGCAGCAATGGTCCTTTATAATTCATATTGAAATTCTTCTGAAAGAGAGGAAATGAATGTATAACAGAGATTGACATTATTAAATCCATTAAGAAGATAATAATGTTCCACTATACGTTGAAAATGTTTTTGTAAATCTCTTCTATCTAGGGAACAACATTTCATTTCAAAATATTCCTGCCTAATTTGCTTGTCGATAAGCTAAAAGTCACCAATGAATTCTTTGTGAATTACTCTAAGAAGTAATCTAGCATATGTGAATTCAATGTACTGAAGTCATCAATAATCATCTAAACTTTGCCACCATTCTTGTAATTTTCCAGTAAACATAGAAAAAATCCGTTAGTGGATTATTTGGTCGAGTCATTTACAAATAAATCCAAGCTTTGAATTCATGGAGGCACTCTCTCCATTTTTCAGGTAGAAAATCATCAAAAGTAACTAGGGTCTTAAAGTAAGTCTGGTTGGTGGTGGTATTATTCCTACCAGTGTTGAGATTCTAAGAGGTTTAGTTCTTGTGGATTTAACTTCATTGATATCTGGTTCAACCTTAGTAAGTTCAAGCATGATCATCATTGTAACATCCCACCCCCGACAGGAAGGGTAAACTAGTAATTTGGCATAGGATGAGATGTAGTTCATGCATAATAGGATTGGTACACAGTATCATTTGTGCACATGAAAGTACTGTACATGCATACATGACATTCTCGGTTTTCGTGCCTAATGTAATTCTATTGTGATTAACGTGGTTATTGGGTT
>JANIJH010311036.1:0-19719 GCA_024520975.1 Erythroxylum areolatum
TACTCTTCAAAACATCACCAATGTTAAATTAATTTTGAGTGAATTACTTATATACTATAGGAGTTAAAAAACCAAAATATAAGATTAGGCGCCCCTTCCCATCGTAGGCCCTGGGCAAGTGCCTTGCCGGCACTGCTTACTACTACCTTTTCTTTAGCAAAAATCTTCCATCTCCGGTCACACTGTAGATGGAGGAGGACCACCTTCCCCTGACGCAATTCAGCCTCAGAAAACTGACAAAATTAATGTAGCCGGAGGACCAACCAAGGTCGCTCGTTCCTGAATATCTGGTGGAACCAAGAAAGGTTTAACCAGGATCGTACGAGCATTGTAATGCGGTGACTGCGGTCATTGCAAAGAATATTCTTCGTCAGAGTCCAAATACTGATATAATTTTTGTAATTTATGCCGTGCATATGATTCTGCAATAATGATTGCTTCCCCTAGTCCTGAAGTCCAGGAAATAACTATACTTATGTATGGAAGAAAGAATATAGTTGAGCAAGCAGTCCAGAGATCGATGCCAGTCACTGAGTTGAAGAGGAAAGAACCTATGAGATGATTGATTCAGTCAGCAAACTATACGAGACTGCATAAGACTTGGGTTGTCTTGTCTTTTGTCTTATGTTTCATTACTTTGTCATTGAGTATTAGACATTGTTGAATAAGTGGTAAGGATAACGGGGCATGATCTTCTATCCCCTCTATCCTATCCCAATTTTATTCTATTTCATCTCAACTATTTATTTATATGAATCTCTCTATCTTATCCCAACTCTGTTTTACTTCATCTCAATTATTTATTTATGTGAGTTTTGTATAAATAGATGATTGAAATAAAATAGAACAGAATTGGAACATGATAAAGGGATCAGAGGAGAAGGGTAACAGTTCTGATTTTGATCCAGGGAATGGAGATTTAGTTTTTACGTTGATTTGTGCATGTAATTAATTTTCGTACCCTAAAATATATTAGTTTTAGCGCACAGAATAATGACATTCGGGTGTTCTTTCCCCTTTGCTTATGTTTCATGTTAAATGTCTGAAACGGGACAAAGTTATAGGCCCGAGTTACCATATCCTATGCATTATCCATCTCATAAATTATTTTCCTTTTGGTCATTAAAGAACTCAAACATAAGCTGTGCGCATAAGAGTCGAGTAATGAGCTAAAGCCTGCAAAATCTACAAGCATTTCAAGGTAATGTTGTATGAGTAAAAATTGCTAAAAACAAGAAGCAGCGAACTGCAAAGGTATCTGTGGATATACTCTTCAACAGGTAAACTCCAAAAGGTAGTTTACAGCGGTATAGCGTACAGTATACATGCAAGGACCGGTTTTGAAATTCAATCACACATTAGAAAGGAGTGAAAAGTCAGTTCAAAGACAACAGAAGATGCAGCTCATGCTTTCACTTTAAACTGATTGATATCAAAATCATCACTCCCGAATTACATTTTCTTTCACTTTTAGCCATTTCCTAAATTAGAGCAGAAGACCAACTAAAATTACAAAACATAGTATGCTTGCCCTAACTTTTCAAACGTTGGAGAACAGATGCATCAACCATTTACACTTTTCAACCTAGCAACCAGCTCATCCTGCACATATGAAGAATATGATTAAAGGCAAACTTAGAATGAGAAGAACTCTAACATCCTTGAATTTGTTTGGCTTCCAAAAATTTCTCCATGCATCCAAACACACAGATCAATTCAGAAAAGTTGTCTTATGCTTACCTTTTTGCCTTTAGTTGAAAGACCCTGTGCCCTTAGAAGTGCACGAAGCCTCTCTACTGTCAAACACTGCAAGTCCCTATCAGATGTGTGGCTAGCAGATCCCTCTGGACACCCAACAGTAGAATACTTGCAATGAGTGCGATGTGGCTATTATCTCAAAGAGAAAATGTTGATGATGCTAATGTTTGCCGCACAGAAACAAATTGGTGGCATTTAAGGACAATGGATATTTTCAAGAATATACCTATTCCAAAAAAACTATAAATATCTTCATGAAAACTAGACTTAGTTAATTGGCTGTGACAGTAGAGGAAAACCTATATATCTACATCAAAGGCTTCAATCTTATCACGCTCTACTTGCAAGAAAAAGGTTGCTTATTCTGTTGACATTCAAAAGGTTTGGAAATTATAAGCAATACCTTCATAAACTAAACTTCATCCGAATAGTTTTTACAGAGAAATCATATGGGAAACTATAATGTTCAGCTGTTGTTATGAAGCTAAGGGGGATTTCTGATATGCATCTATCAAGATACTGTCCCTTCATAGACATGTTATGAAATTTAATTTATAACTAGCCTTAACTCACTGCAAATTTATGACAGATTCATGCAAGAACTGCAATAAAACATAGATGTACTACTATTTTCAGAGTAAATCATAAATATGAATGCAAACACGAGACATAATTGGAGAGAAGCACAAATCCAATACTACTGATTAAAGACAAGGCACAGCTGCTCACCTTGTCGAGGACCAGGTTGACTATTGTTTCTCTTAGCAGATGCTCTGCTGTCCAAAACCCTTTCCGGGGCCCTAAAAACATGATCAGCAAGCATTGAATATACTGGATATGATCATATAAGCAAAGTAAGTCTCGTAAAACTACACACAGCAGAGCCACAAAAGCATGAAATTAGATAGACATTTTCAAGAATATGACTGCAAAATAATAGTATGCCAAAGCATATAAAAAGCTACTAATAAGAAAGCTAATTAAGGCAGAAATATAACCTCTTTCGAGATCCATCAGTTGCATGTGCACCTTTCACGTCCTTGGAACTGGATTCTCCTTTCTGCTTCTTAAGCTGGAGGGATCTTATCAGTATGTTTGTTTGATTAGTCTTTATCAGTTGACCCTCTGCAACGAGAAAGAAAAGCTTAACTTTCCCAACAATAGTGCTGTTAAGCATACGATCACTACACAAACAATTAGTATCTACTATTCACCTATCCAATGTCAACTTGAACGACTCCGATCAGGCCAGCAGACTAAAGGACATGGATAACTTTATAGCTATTAAACTAATAAAGTCTTTGACACATACCAAACATGAGAAAGCCTAAAATTTAAAAATCAAGGCAAACCTGGAGGTGAGGTGTCACGGTCACAAATATAAACGCGCATGCCACCCTGTGCAAATGAAAAAGTGAAAGGTTATGACAATGGGAGACAAAATGTGACTCTAACAGTATAAAGAAAAGAGAAAGGAAAATTCATGTTTAATAAGGTACTAGAAGCCTAATGCTAAACAAACAAAGAAGAAGTCAAACAGTGAGATGTACTTCAGCCATAAGTTTTCAGATCTCCGTGATTTTTGTTCCTACAAGAACTGTTTTTTCTCAACATGGTCTAGGGGAGACGTAGGTGAATAAACTGGATTATTACTCATAAACACAAGAGGATGATGAAGTAGTTTTACATATCAAATAAATATTTCATCACTTCATTCAGCCGCTTGCAGGCTTTAGATAAACAATTTAACGTAATGATTGCATATTTGCATTAGCCAAATCCCCTATACCAATACAATTACATTTAGACCGGCAATTTTGATGCAATGCTCATCATTACATTATCCCTTAAATTCCATTCTATTGCACCCTACTAAACTTTACCCAAGTTCACCCCTTACCTTAAGATAAAAATTACAACAACACGAAACAATAACAACAACAAAGAGACACCTTCAATTACATCCAAAACCACAAAAACACACACATGCCTTTGAATGTCTTCAGTAACCGATCAGAAAGACCGTGTCTTTGCATCATATGCAATGAGCAAATGCCAATTATGCCATTAATCACATAGCATTCTTAAGGACAGTTATTCCAAACACACACCAATCGAACATTGAAAAAAACTCCCGTTCCCAGATTAAAGACAGGATAAACGACGACAACTTCATTCCCACAAATTTCCAAATCAAAGACAGAAACAGCAAACAAAAGTAGGTTGCTAAGGACTAAAATAAAATCCAAGAATTGCAAAAGTTTCCCACAGTTTCTGAGGAAACAAACAGAATCCCAATTCAATAAACAAGAAGAAAGAAGCACAAGGAGTGATGAAGTTGAAGTAACAGCAAGAAGAAAGAAGTACAAGGAGTGATGACAATTACCGGATTAGAGGAGAGGACGGTGGAGGATAAGAAGCCGCGAGAAGGAAGATTGGTGAGGAATTTGGAAGCCCCAGTAGCCGTTAGATTTGAATCGAACGGATGGGAAGAGGAGTCCTCCATGTACTGGCGCTAAAAGGAAACCCTCGAGCTAGTCTGGAGGGAGGGAGGGAGAGAAAAGAGTAAAGCGTACAGGAGAAGACTCGAGTGAAATATTAGTCAAATCTCTGACGAAATAATATATATATATATATTAGTCAAATCTGGTGTTTGACCAATATCTACGCACTCGACGTTTGATAGGCAAATACATGGTTAAATTAAATTTAAAATTAATATTTTATTTTATAATAATTAAATTTAAAATTAATATTTTATTTTATAATAATTAAAAGTGCTTAGTATCTTATCATAAAATTTTGATCTTTGACTAATTCTTAGAGTTAAGGAAAGTTGAAAAGATCCTTAATAACATTGTGTGTGAAAGAGCTTAGGGCTTATATAGGTATATTATATATATATAATCAGGCCTAAGAGCTCAGGGTTACAATGGACCTGTGAAGTGTGAACCCAAGTTTAAAGTAAACTAGAAGAAGAAAAAATATATATTTAACTAAGGGTAAATTAGATCTATTTGTTTTTATTTATATCTATATTTATATTTATATTTTTAATTAAGTAAAAAATATTCATTTAAGTTTTTTTCAGTTTTTATAAATTATAAAAATCATAAAAAATGTTTTTATTTTCTATTTCTGATTTGTTTTTCTTAATATGATTTACCATCTACTAAATATATATTATATAATTATATAATATTGATTATTAATAAGAATTATAAATAATTTAATTAAATATGATATTTAATTATTTGATATTAATTATTAATAAAATTATGAATAATTTAATCTAATAACTTAATTCAAATTTTTACAATAAATTTAAATATAAAATAAAACAGATTTTATTTTATAGTTATTAACAATTTAAAATATCTTTCAAAATATATAATTTTTAATAAAATTTTATTTAATATTTAAAAATGTTATAATTAATAATAATTTCTAAATAATATTTTAATTATTTATTTTTAATAAAATATAATAATTTTCATTGATATTTTTAATGAATATTATATAAGATATTAAAATAACTTTTATTTTATTTATCAAAATAATCTATCTTTGCTTTTTATATAATATGTAATTATTAGACATTAACAACTAAACATAAAAAATATGAAAAATTAAAAACCATACTAAAAAAATAGAAGTGAACCAAACAACTTAAACTTTTCATTTGTTCTCGGTCAACTTATTTGTTTTTACTTATATTTTTACTTCTTTATTTTATCTTCAACTTCCAAAAAAAAAATTCTTGTTTTTATGATGTTTTAGTTTATATTTTTGTTTGTTTTGTTTTTGTTCTAGTTTTATATCTTATAAAAAGTAGAAATTTGATTTGTGTTTTTTATTTTTTCATAACTTGAATTAATATCAACTAAATATAATAAAAATTATGAATAATATTTAATTATTATAATTATGAATATTTTAATTTAATAATTTAAAATTTTATTTTAAAAATAAAATAATTTTAAGTTAATAATTATTAATACTTTAAAATAGACTAAAAATTATAAAAATTTTAAATAAATTTTGCTTAATAATTGAAAATATATATTTATAAGTAAAAAATTAATTAATTATTTTATTAAAATATTTAATTTTTCTTCATAATTTATCAACAAACATTATACAGGTGATTATTTTAACTAGTTAATTTATAAAAATAATTTATCTTTAAATTTTATCTAATATATTTATTATTAGCAATTAAGATATAACTCTGTTTACATTTCCAGCTGAACATATTTTTATTTCTATTTGAAAAATGTAAACTAATAAAAAATTAAACTAAAAATTAAAGTAGAAAATAGAAAAACTGCAGTCAAATCAAATGACCCTAAGCTTTATAAGTTGGGTCTTATTTACTTTTAATGTTATTAACTCGTTATTAGACAAGTTTTTTTTTTTTTGTTTACACCACCAGTATCCGAACCCACTAAGCCGACTAATCCGAGTCAGGGCTTGGTCACAATTAAGGCTCTTCAACCTTCCCTGCAGGTGTGTTTAGTGAGGATCAATTATTAAATACTTGAAAAAACTAGAAAAGCCCCTATAAATACGTATAGCATATGGAAGCTTTAAATATATATGGTATGTAAGTTATTATAATAATATTATTATAGAAAAATATTCAACCTCTATTGTTTAGAACAGTTTTCAATCAACGCAACAGGATTATCAATGAATCTATGATCAAGATCAATTATAAAGGAGTTAATATGATTATGATATCATCCTATAAAAATTCCATTACCGCCGATGTAGTTCAGATTATTTAGTAGTTTTCTCAACCAATTAGACATATGGATGGAATTTTCGAGCCTCTTTATACTCAATGGAAGTATGCTACCTGCAAGCAACTTCAAGGATATGCTGAACATAAATGTCTCTATTGCCTTTCCCAAGCAACCAACAATGACTCAGAAGAAGCAATAATTTACAAAACACAAATATAATCCAAACCCATATTTTTATAAAAGAAAATTTAGACGTAGAGGTTATAGAAAATTTAAACCTAGACCCTTTAAACCAAAACAATTAGATTGTCCTCAAAAGAAAAAATCCTGTAAATGTTGGATTTGCAAAGAAGAAGGTCATTATGTCAATAATTGTCCACGTAAACAAAAATCAAAATATCAAACTAAAGTAAATATCTTATCTTCTACCATTCAACATCAATTAGAAACAATTGAAGTTTTTCTAGTAGTTCAGAACATTTACTAATAAATTCTTGTATATTTTGTTGAGTATAGGAAATATTATTTTTAATATTAATCTCTTGAGGGGGATCCTTTAACCTAATTTCAATACGTTGTTGATTGTTATTTTTACTAGGATCTAAAGGATTTTCATTACATGCCTGATTTAACAAAGTTTTAATTTCCTGTTGTAAAGTTGTATTGTTAAGTAAGTAGAATTGAAGTGAATCTAGTTTGGTAGTAAGCATATGTAATTTTTGTAAATATGAAGTATGATAAATAGGAATTTTTAAAATAATATAATTATGGTTTAATGTTTTAATGTAAGGAGTCTCTAGAGTAATGTAGTGTAAATATTGACAGAATGGATTATATAATTTAAGAAAATTATTTCCAATAATAAAAGGTAATCCAGATTCTTATTGATAAATCGAGGGTACCGCAAATGTATATTTTTCTATAATAATATTATTATAATAACTTACATACCATATATATTTAAAGCTTCCATCTGCTATACATATTTGTAGGGGTTTTTCTAGTTTTTTCCAACTATTTAATAATTGTTTAGAAGAAATACATATTGTTGCTCCCGTGTCTATGTATGCATTTACTTTTTTATTCTGTATCATTATCTGAATAAAGGTTGTGTTGGGATTCAACTGATGATTATAATGATTCAGTTTTCGATTCATAATAATATAATGAAGAGATGGTAGAATCAGTATCATAATCAGATTCAGTTAATTTTAATTGATATTAAATGGAAGAAGATAAGATATTTACTTTAGTTTGATATTTTGATTTTTGTTTTTGTGGACAATTATTGGCATAATGACCTTCTTCCTTGCAAATCCAATATTTACAGGATTTTTTTTAGGACAATCTGATTGTTTTGGTTTAAAGGGTCTAGGTTTAAATTTTCTATAACCTTTACGTCTAAATATTTTTTAATAAAAGTATGGGTTTGGATTATATTTGTGTTTTTTAAATGAATAACGTTTCCATTTATATGGTTTATACTTATAACGTCTTATTGATTTTTTACAGATACTTGGTTGACAGCTGTATTGTTGTGGTACTTTTGCATTTTTATCACAACATAATTGGAGATCTTTATGTTTTGATGTTTTCTTAATTTAGTTTCAAAACTTCGTTCGTCTAATAGTTCGTGTAGTTAGGATAGTTCTTCCTAAATTATAGGCAACTTGATTCTTGTCTCTCTTTGCTTGAAAACGTGCCTATACTTTTTGATGTAATGGGTATGGTAATTTTTGGATGAAAATATGGATGTAAATTTCTTATTCTAATCGAGCTAATTTATAATAATAGGTTTTAAATTCACATATAGAGTTTTCAATATAACATAGATCACAAATTCGCATATTGTTTAAATACCATAAGGCTTGTAGAAGATTTTGAGCTGATGTTTCTTGTGGATGTAATACTATATCTTTTCCCAAGAATTCTTTATATATTTCACTAGCAATTGTCCTCATTGTATCAATATCGATTGTAGCATTTACATATTGAGGAGTATTTTTTAGTGTAGATTCATTATCTAATAAAAAAGTTTGTACAAGACCTGCAGTTTTATAAGTAATGAAACTTCATAAATGATCTTTGTTTATAGTTGTTCCAAAAGGTTTTTCATTTTGTAATAAAAGTTGAATTTTATTTGACCATTCTAGAATTAATTGTTCTGGATTGGTTACACAGTTAAGATTAAGAGTACCATCTGGTCCTAATGATATATATTTTGGGGTATATTCTATTAGATATTTTCGAACTTTTAATCCTTTCTGATAATATCCTTGTTTAGCTAAAAATTTTGTAAAATTGTCAGGGGTCCAATTATAAGTATTTTGTTGATGTTTTTTTACATTTGCCTCCACTTGTTGGTTCCTTTTCTTTAGTTCCACTTGTACTTGGTTTGTCTTCATCAACAAAAGCTTCTTGATCATATTCATATCTATATATGACTTCATCTTTATCCTCAATTATTTGATAAGTATTTTGAGTTGGAGATTGTTTAGTAGATTGGACAGGATGTAAAGTTAATCGATTTACTAATTGTATAATCTCTTCACCCTTTTTTGTAGGTGTATTTAGTGAGGATCGAATCTGAGAGCTCTTCTCACATGCTCAGCCTGCGCAGCCAACTGAGCCATTCATTTATGTAGGACCACATAAATAAATAGCTAAGATTTAATAAGATAGGATAGGGATAAGAGAAATAGGACAGAATCATATCCTTTTTACTTTGCTCATTCATTAAAAAAAAGAGATGGTTATGAATTTTGCTATTATAAGAGAGAGAGAGAGAGAGAGAGAGAGAGAACTAGGACATTTAAAGAGAGCCTGCAAATGTAAAACAAGCTACCTGATTTAGAATCATCCTCGTGGATAACACACATTCTCAATCAACCTTAGTGCACTGAAACCCAACCCAGCCCGACCACTCTTAAAGCCGATTTACCGAAACTCGGGCTGGTGAGCGACTGCCTATTCTTGGTAACATTTTCTGTTAAAAAAATAATACTATCTCTGTTTCATAATAAAAGTCGTTTTAGAAATATTTTAATTATTTAAAATAAATGTCATTGTTGACTTTGTATGCATGTTTATAACTTTTCTTCCAAAATTAACCTTTCATTTCTCTCTCATCTTAATTACACAATCATAATTTTAAGGCAATTTCTTTCACATGCTAATTATTGCAAATTACCGAGGTGCATATTTAATAAGGGTATATCTATAATTTTATTAGTTTTCTTAATAAGCGTGTATTTCTCTAAAACGACTTTTATTATGAAACGGAGGGAGTACTCCTTACCGAATCTCGGGTTGGTGAGTGACGTCAGATAAGCCATCACCAAGCTCGGTTTTCTCTCCCTGTTCTCCCCAACCCAAGCAAATCCTATCCTTTAAATTTATCTCATCCAACGGCTATATTTTGTCGGCTGTACAATTAACGCCATTTGGGCATAGATGTACTTAAAAGAATATCCCGACCGCTTTGCTCCGGTAACCGGTCCATTTCGATACACTTCAGTCTATAAATAGGGGATGTAATCACCCAAAGACCGTGACCATGTTGAATCTCATGCTCTACTACGAAGCCATTACTTTTTTGAGTTATTTTTTTTAATCTAGTTATGTTATAATTGTTCTTTCTCTTTGTAATCATCTAAGCATCTCCTTAAGTAAAGTAAAAAAGAAAACGATTTCCACACAAGTAAATTTGCATTGTGGTGAAATCCATTTTTATGTAAGTAAACACGTGTAAGATTTTCTTATAAAACATTCCTTTTTTACTTTTATATTTTACACTTGTTTATATAAGTAAACACGTGTAATATTTACTTTGATATTTTCTTATAAAAGTAAATATTGTAAGATTTTCTTATCAATGTTTTATCCATTTTTATATAAAATATTGATATTTTCATTAAAAAAACAAGACTCGTACTACCAAATTCCTTCCGAGTCCCAAAGTAATAGAACCATTAATAAGTCGTATTAAGTATATTATACATCTTATAATTTAATCCTTTTCACTTCAATTTTTATATTTTCAAAAATGATTATTTATTTTTATAATATCATTTAATTATCACATAAATTTTATGTCATATTAATTTAATTTTTCGCCATTGATAATGTCAAATTGATGTCTTATAACATCATTAGAATTTGAAAATTTTTCAAATAAAAAAAAGGAAAAACTAACAAAATGAAGAGAGAACATATATATTTGTATAATAATATCATTAATTATTATAACTAATATAATCATCTTGAGTAAAAATTTAATACTACATATCCTAAATTCAACTATTAAAAATCCTTCATAACCTAAACAATACCCAAATGTTAATGGGTCAGACCAGGCCAAAGTTAGTC
Organism: Erythroxylum areolatum; assembly: GCA_024520975.1. NCBI lineage: Eukaryota > Viridiplantae > Streptophyta > Magnoliopsida > Malpighiales > Erythroxylaceae > Erythroxylum > Erythroxylum areolatum. Next base: position 10,875 of record JANIJH010311036.1, read on the forward strand.
CTGGCCAGCCTAATCCCAAGCTACCAAGCCTGTAACTCGATGAATCAAGATAAGTTAACCCATGATCTGATCCGACAGATTACGAATAAGCCGAGTTAACTCGGTCTATCATATATTTTAAAAAAAATTGTAAAAAACGATTCAACGGGACTTTTTGGACATCTGGATTACTTTTATCATCTTTGTATAAAACACCCTTCATGTTCCTTCTAATTCTGAAACATGTCATCATTAGATTATTAACTCACAAGTTTCCATACGGGACAGAATAGACTGACGTGACTTCAATTGGATAAACAAGACTTTAATTAACAGAAAGGAGAAACGTGGGACAAAAGCCAGAGGGTCACTTGTCCAACTACAAGAAGTGAAAGGCCCCGTGGGAAGTACTCTTTTTTATTTAAAATAAGTGTCATTTTAGAGAGAAATATCTTTATTAAAAAAATTAATGAAATATTCGATATACTCTTATTAATTATATGTTGAATTATTTTGAAAATATAATCTATATAATTAGGATGTGAGAAAAATTAAAGAGTAATTTTAAAAATAAAATTATAAATATACATGAAAAATTGTGAACAACACTTATTTTGAACAATTAAAATCTCTCTAAAACGACACTTATTTTAGATAAGAGAGAGTAGTAACTAGAGATATCTTAAACTACTGTGCCAGCTCATAGATTAGAGACTGTTTTAATTCCATGGACGTCGCTTAGAACACTGTTTTCAGAGAATATGCTACTCTTCCGGTTTTTGGATTATATTTTAACCATGACAGGACTCGGGAGCCATCGGTGGAATCAAGTCAGTCAGCAGTGTTCCCACTCTCCGACCGTCCTGGCCGGCAGACCATCGGTCGGTCCTAGAGACCCGTGCAAAAACCAATTAGGGCAACCTAAAATTAGGGTTGAATAATAAAGTCGGCTAAGTTAAACTAAATTTAGTTAATTTCTATTTTTCTTTAGTTTTATGTTTATGATATGATCAAATCAATTTTAACATCACATCCTTTGAATTAAAATTTAAATTATTTTTAAATTTCATAAAAAATATTTTATGAGTTTCAAATAAGTTATTTTAAAGAATTTATTAATTAAATTTAAAATTGTGACGTTGATATTTCATTGTACACGTACTTCTAATTCTAAAGTTGTTTGTGACAAGATGAGGATCCATCAGGATTCCGGACAGGTACATGTAAGAAACAGAGTGTAGTCAGCAAGGTCAAAGCGAAAACAAGGGTGCGCACTTCACTCCCAAGCGTACATTAGAATGCCACGCCCGTGGCCGCCATTAAGAATCGGATAAGAGCGTTTCTGTCAGAAGATGATAACAAAACTATTTTCTAATCAAACACTTTCCTGAAACCCACCGATCAGGACCAACAAAAAAAGAAAAAGGCGATTTCTTCGTTTGACCCCATCGTATCCGCCACGTGTACTAGTCCTTCCTATCTACGGCATGAAGTCTCTCATCATTGAACGACACTATGAGGTGCGTTGCAGAGGATAAAGGAAGAAGGTTTTAATATATAAACACAGTGCATGTAACAGTCAGCTCTGAAACTTACAGACAAAGACACAGAGCGAGTGTGTGGTTTTGGCTATGGCGACTCAGCAACTGGTAAGAGAAGCGAGTGACTTGGCGCAGGATAGCCCGAGGAGTCCAGAGGCGAGGTTGGGTATGAAAGTTGAGGATCTATGGGACGTCATGGAACCGCAGTTGACCCCTAGTGAAAAGTTCAATGCTTGCTTTGAGAGCATTCCTGTTTCATCTTTCCCTTATTCTGAGTCTCAAGGTCTACTCTTTTTCCTCGTTATTTCTTTCTAATTTTGCCTTTTTTTGGTTCTGGGTTATCACAATCAACGCTGGTAAGTTGTTGGGGGTGTTGTTCCTGGTCGAGGTTGCGATGTGATCGACGTGGGAAAAGATGTTGGAAACTAAATTTATGTCTTTTTTGATGAATTGAGATGCTTCGAGTTCTTTTTGTTTAGTTTCAGTGGAAAAAATTAAGACTTTGTTCGTTTGTATTCAATTTGCCTGTTTTTGTGTAGTGATCGAGATAAGATCGGATACAAGTTTAGCGGACGCGGTGAAAATACTTGCCGAGAATAAAATTCTCAGTGCACCGGTGGTGGATGTTGACGCTCCTGAGGATGCGACGTGGATGGACCGATACCTTGGAATTGTGGAGTTTGCTGGGATCGTTGTCTGGATTTTGCATCAGGTCAGCTTTCCGGAACGAACATGATTTGCTTGTTTTCTATGCTTTTTGAGTTTGTGTAGAACCAAGACAATGTTTTACGATCTCTGCTTCCTTCCGGTATTTGGTTATGTCAATGACGAAGGAAAACAAGAATGCTTATATCAGTTAGTCTTGTAAATTTGATATGTGGATCCATGGCGTAGAGAATCGTTTTTTTTCTTTTGTTTCCAGAAGATGAAAGTAAACCAAATTTCCCGTTTTTTTCTTGTCTAATTATGATGTGTCAAAACTTGTATGCACATTCATAATGGAGACTAGGAAACCAAATTCTCAGAATTTATTTCTTTTAGTGATAGTTCATACCTTTTGCGCTATTTAGCCTGCCCGTTGCATTTAAATGATGTATTTGTGATTTTTTACAGTCGGAACCTCCATCTCCTAGAAGCCCGAATTCTCCTAGTGCAGTTCAACTGGCTACTAATGGAATGTCTAGGGCAATAGGACCTGAGGTATTGAGTCCTGATGATGCTACTGTAACTTCTGGAAGCTTTTTTGAGGTTCTGACAGCTTCTGAATTCTACAAGAGCACAAAGGTTATACTGCATTCCTTGATCTTGATACAGAGCTTTGTTGATCCCAAGTCATTTAGTTTTCTTTTTCTTAAAGTGTGATCAATCTCGCACTGTTTGCTTTACAATACAGGTGCGTGACATCTCCGGATCATTCCGCTGGGCACCATTTCTCGCATTACAGAAATCAAACTCCTTCTTGACAATGATGTTATTGCTTTCTAAGTACAAAATGAAGAGTATTCCTATTGTTGATCTTGGGGAAGGGAAGATTGATAACATCGTCACGCAATCAGCTGTTATTCACATGCTAGCTGAATGTGTGGGGCTTCAGTGGTTTGAAAGCTGGGGAACTAAGACACTCTCTGAAGTTGGTCTTCCCCTCACTTCTCCTAATCAAATGATTAAGGTATGCGTGGAGACTATTCATTATGTGAACTAAAATATAACTGTTCTGACACAAAGACAAATTGAATTGAAGGAATATATTTGAATGGTTAATGTTAGTTCTGAGCATGTTCTGTTCATATTCATGACTTATCAAGTCTCTTGTTTCATAGTTTTGGAACAAATGACTTGTTATTTGCAAGGTTCTATTAGTAACTTATAATCAATTTTAGGTGCACGAAGATGAGCCAGTTCTCCAGGCATTTAAGCTGATGAGGAAAAAGAAGATTGGAGGATTACCTGTTGTTGAGAAGGAAACCGGAAAGACAGTGGGCAACATAAGTTTAATAGATGTTCAGTTTCTTTTGACTGCACCTGAGATCTACCGTGAATATAGGTATGCAGTTTCTGTGGAACATTTTGCTTCATTTGGCACTCAACTCTGTAATGCTGCATGCTTCATGTTGAAGGTCTTTGAGGACCTTGCATAGCATATTAAACATAACGACTAATATAAAAAATTGATAACATGGCTGGTATTTGGGGGCTGCCTCCAATTGATTACCTGTTCTTGGAAAGTTCACTAGCGTTGGAACTTGTATATCTCAGATGGATTCATTGGCAGCACTGGAACTAGGCGTGTTTTGCACGAGGAACCATCTTGATTATCCACCTATTCTGTAATTTGTGTTTCACTATGTTTTTATGAATTTTGGCTCATATTTGAAATCTGATTACACTTTTGGCTACTGAATTTTTAAGGGGGCCAAGTCTTAAAAAAACTTTGAGGTCGACATTGGTTTTCTTATCAAAGCTCGTCAATCAAACTAAAGAAATTACTTAATGTAGTCTATCTGCACTTCAGTTGGTTGATGTCTTTGGATTTGGCACCAACAAATAAATTTACTGTAGTTCTGTCTGAATGAAATGCATCCCTTGTACCAAGCACTTCCTTTCCAAGCACTCAGTTTTCAGCATTTTGTCAGGTCTATCACTGCCAAGAACTTTTTGACAGCAGTTAGAAGCTACTTGAAGGAACATGATGAAACCTCGCCTATTGTTAATGGAATGGTCACGTGTACAAGACATGATACTATGAAAGAGTTGATTTTGAAGCTGGACTCCAAAAGAATTCATCGGGTATATGTTGTAGACAATGCTGGAAACCTGGAAGGGGTGGTCACTCTAAGGGATATCATATCAAGGTTGGTAGATGAGCCTCGTGGTTACTTTGGTGATTTCTTTGATGGGTTTCTGCCCCTGCCCTCCAGTAGCAGAGTTTAAGAGGTGTCAACAACAGTATCTGGTCATTGCTTATGAACTAATGATTTCCTGGCTTTGGCAAATAATCCAGTTGTTTGGCACTCAGTAGATAGACGTGATTGTAACATAGGTGAGCCTCCTTTGTAATTAGTTGACCTTTTCTCTCTGTCCTTTTGGTTCACCTTTAATCATGTACCGAGCATGTGCTGAGGTCAAAAAATAAGGAGTTGTACTCAACCATGCCTTCTTAAGCGTATACCGAGTAGGATTCACTCTGTTTTCTGCGCGGAATAAATGGTTTTGTGCCTTCTTCTTCTGCCATTGGTTCTGTCATTGTTATTATTTTTCTGTACTTTTACAACTGGATGCTTTTAGTTGTGTACCCAAGCTTGAGACAACCGTCTCTGTTACATGAACGTTGAGGTTATTGCAAACTATTCCTGGTGGCTGAGAATAACAACTAATCCTTGAGATTTATGCAAATATAATTTTATTTTAATTATAAAATTAATTGTATATAACAATAAGTAAGGGTTATATCATTTTTGTTTAGGGTTTTAAGATAGAAATTGAAATAGGTTGTATATAGCAATGAGCAAGGGTTATATCTTAGGGAGCCATTGGTTCGCATGAGGGCATGATAATAGAAATAAGAATGAGTATACTGTGTGATGAGAATGAATATTATTATTATTATTATGATTGATGGTTAAGAGGAAGGAATGAGTAGTATTACCATTAACCTTGGTTGGTTTGTAAAAAAAATTAAGAAATAAAAATTTATTATATTTTGATTAATTTATTTATTATACTTTAATTACTTATATTGTAATTAATTAATTACAATATATTAATTAATTGAAATATTGTAATTAATTACAAATATTTTAATTAATGAATGAATTATATTTTAATTAATTATATTGTAACTAATTAATTAATTATATTTTAATTAATTAATAATAATATTTTAATTAATTATATTGTAATTTATTGTATTTTAATTAATTAAAATATTTTAGTTGATGAATGAATTATTTTTTAATTAATTATATTGTAATTAATTAATTAAGTAACTATAATATTTTAATTAATTATATTGTCGTCGTCGTCATCATCAACACACCCAATCTGAAGTCCCACAATGAAGCGGGGTCTAGGGAGATCTGATAGTACGCAGCCTTACCCCTACATAATAGAGAGGCTGTTTCCAGTAGACCCACATGTAAATGTGACAATAAAAAAGTTATATAGGTTAAAAAGTAAATAAGTAAATAAAATTATTACTTGAAAAAACACGTTATAACCAAGAAAATAAAATCCTTGTCTTATAAAGGAAGTCGCGTACGACAAAATAAGCGGGATAGTACGTGAAGCAATAGGAAAAGATTGATAGTTTTTTTACGGCAACAGACTTACCAGGGGGCTCGAAAAAGCTAACGGAGATAGCGAATACACGATTAACTAAAGTAGTACCAGAAATAACATCCTAAATAACGTTCCCTCGCTATTTAGTTCAATAAATTAAAACACCCAGTCCATGTTTGTAGAAGAAGTCAAGGGAAATATTCAGAAAAAAAAAGAATGTAACTGACCTGGGTTGTAACCTCAATAGAAATCTAAACCACGAACTTCATTCTACACAGATGACATGGGAAAGATAATTTAACAAACATTACAAACTATAAATAACAACAGATAATTGCTCGGAACTGAAATACCAAAAGTAAATACAAGGTAGGCAGGAATTGTCATCCTTACCTCCACACACAGTTAGGATCCACTGGTGAGTTTATTCTCACTTAAAGGACCACAGAGAGCAGCTAGAGAATGGGTAAACACATACCTAGGTTAATGATCGTGGGAAACCCACTGGCAGTAAATGATAGTGGAGACGGTGACTAATGTCCCACTGTAGCATCTCGTTGGGAGAAGAGATGCCATCGTCAAGAGAAGAGTAGATATATATCTTATCCTGAAAGGGTAAACTTATCCTACCAACAAATATCAATACCTGAAACTAAATAAAGCTTAGAATCTAATCCGGTATTTGGATGCCTTATCATCTCACAAATGTTGAAAGCCAAATAACAATTTTAGTTAAAAACATCCATTTAAGAGAATGTAGCCAATAACCGATTAAAAGAAGTATTTGCTCGAGATTTTCATGAGTAAAAACACCAAAAAACCAACGTAGAGAACTGGAAGGCAAACTTCAAAGGCCTGATAAAGGTTGTAACTTTTCTTTCCCAAAACACAAATATTGCAACTTTTAAAATGCCCGTAAAAAACAAAACAAAATTCGACAGGAAACAACAACCCAAATCCCAGAACCTACATAACCTCACTGTACAGTGCAACAAACGAAAGAGGAAGACTCATACAATATAAACCCAAATACATAACTTTAGATCTCTAAAAATCAAACCAAATCCGCCAAAATAAAGCACAACGCGATTGAAACAAAGCACATTCAGGAATCATCCAACCAAGTGTAACTCCTTATGCTAGTCCGGTGTTGTTGGTTAAGAAAAAGGATAGGGGTGACCTTTTTGTGTAGACTACTGTGCCTTAAATAAGGTGACAGTAGTGGACAGATTCCCTATTCCTATCATAAATGAGCTACTTGATGAAATGAAGAGGGCTACTATCTTTTCGAAGATTGATCTAAAGGCGGGGTATCACCAAATCCGAATGAGAACGGAAGACATAGAAAAGACAACATTTAGGACTCATGAAGGGCATTATGAATTCCTCGTCATGCCCTTCGGATTGACTAACATACCAGCTACGTTTCAATCCCTCATGAATTAGGTTTTTAAGCCTTACCTGCGAAAAATTGTATTGGTTTTCTTTTTATGACATCTTGGTCTACAGTGCCAGTAATGAAGATCATGTTTGTCACTTGAGGGTAGTCCTAAATATGCTCCTATCCCAGCAATTGTATGTGAATTGGAAAGAGTGCATTTTTGGACAAGAAATATTGCACATCATATCAAGAGATGGGGTGGTAACTGACATGAGAAAGATTTAGGTTATGGTTAATTGGCCCAAACCGGAGAATGTGAGGGAGTTGAGGAGTTTCTTGGGGTTGACGGGATATTATAGGAAATTTGTGAAGAACTATGTAGATACTACCTAGCCTTTGACTCAATTGTTAAATAAAGAAGGCTTTAAGTGGACTAGGGAGAATGAGGCCTCCTTCCAACAACTCAAGCAAGCCATGATTTCAGCACCAGTGTTAATATTACTTGAATTCAGTAAACCATTCATCTTGGTAACTGACGCTTTAGCAAATGCTATAGGAGCTGTCTTGATGTAAGAGAATCGACCTATTGCTTATTACAGTCAGGTTTTGTCGACTTCCAGCCAACATAAATCAGACTATGAGCGAGAATTGTTGACCATTGTACTAGTGGTGAAGAAATGGCGTTCCTACCTTTCGGGCCACCAATTTATCATCAGAATCGACGAGCAGCCGCTTAAATTCCTGTTGGAGCAGCGTAAGGTACACCCGAAGTATCAGAAGTGGCTGTTCAAATTGTTGGGGTACACTTTCAGTATTGAGTATAAAGGGACAAGAGAGAATAAAGTAGCAGATGCCTTGTCAAGAACTCCTAATCAGGAGGAATTAATGACAGTAATAGCAATTAGGGCGTTGGATATGGAGCAAATAATCAAGAAGATTGATGCTGATCCAAAACTGTCCAAATTGAAGCAAGAACTCCTAGAAGATGGTGGGTCGCATCCTCCATACACAATAATTCAGGATCACTTGTTTACAAGGATCGGTTAGTAATTCCGAAAACTTCAGCCGCAATACCAACCCTGATCACAAACAGCCACTAAAGTAACATAGGAGGGCATGTTGGTGCTCTAAAAACTTACAAGACGCTAGCAAATGGACTGTTTTGGGAAGGAGTGAAAAACGATGCCTACAGGTTTGTGATTGAATGCTTCATCAGTCAGCAAAATAAGTATTTATTGCTATCTCCGACTGGACTTATGCAACCGTTACCAATGCCATAGCAAGTTTGGGAAGATGTCTCTATGGATTTCATAAAAGGGCTTGTAGCGCCCCCTCACCGTAAGGTACATATCGGGACACCCGAAGGTCGCTCCGACACGTATCCCACGATAAAGGTGCTCTACCAAAAAATTCGCTAATAATCCATATGGCATCGCAATAAATTAAACCACAATATAACAGAAATCAGTAAATTTAAAATCCAAAATATCAATCTGGTACAGTCATCCAATAGCAAAATAGACAAGTCTATCAGTCCCCTAACAAAACTCAAAAAGGAAACTGATACAAGCGTCTATCCTAAATCATCTGCAAAAGTCCAACCCAGCTGACCGACCTGTGTGCCATCGCTTCTCTTGCCAGCACGCTCGCACGGCAGGGAAAGGCT
>JANIJH010312257.1:0-19698 GCA_024520975.1 Erythroxylum areolatum
GTCCCAATAATTGCATCAACAAGAGGAATAAAAAGGAATAATTAAAACATAAATATTAGACAAATATGTACTTATCATTAGCTAAACTGGCTAAAGGACTAAATTCACATCACTCCTTACTTTAATCAACTAAAGATTCATTAAATTTAAGGGAATGATATTTTTATTCAACGTAGCTTCAAATCATATTAGCAAGTTTTAAAAATTGGACTGAATTGGTCGGTCCAATCGAAAAAAGTTTGAACCAGTCAGTTGTTTTGTTCAGTTTTAACTAATAACTTGTCCTTATGAAAATCGACTAATTTATAAGAGAATCAACCAGTTTTTGTCGAACCGATTAGACCGATTTGACATTACAAAAATACCTAAACCGTTCAGATTTCGTTCTCTATCTTGCCTGTTGCCCCTTCACCATTTCAAATTTTGTTCTCTGCCTTTCGCAGTCACTCCTTCACCATCTTCTCAATCGATTGGATGATACATAAATATTTAAATCTAAACTTTCAGAGTTCAAATTTCATTCTTTTCATTCTTTCTCTCTCGCCAGTCACCCTTTCCTATCTTCTCAATCAGTTCGACGGATATACCTAAACCTAAACCCTTTAGATTTCATTCAGAAATCGATATGTCTCTCCCTTCTTCACCATCTTCTCTTCATAATCTTCCCTTCACCATCTCACCGTCTAAATAGATGCATATAACTCATAGATGCAGAAATCGAGCCCTGTTAACTCTCCATGGGCAACTACTATGACTTTCCTTAGGCGGCTACTATAGGTAACCCATTGAAGCAGAAATTGAGCCATGTAAAGGGTTTGTGTCTCTGTGATGCTTGTTTGAGTTTAAATCTTTCATTCTTTCTTGAAATTACTACTCCTTTTGTTGATCTATGTTTGTTTGTTTGGTCATCTTTTGTTATATTGTTGCTCTTCGTTCTTTGACGAGTTGTCTGTTTCTGCTACCAAACAACCTGTCATTGGGAGAATATTTTGAAGTGGTAATTTCTTTTAATGTTACTGCTAATTCTTGTGTATCTGAGGTGAGGCGTGGAATTGTTGCATTAATTCTGGGTCTTCTTTCAAAGTTTTGTGATTTAGGTTGGAGTGATAATTTTGTTTCCAAAAGAAAGCTTCATCTAATCATATAACCAAACAACCAGTGGAACAGGCGATTGGAACATGATGCTTTTGATCTACAGACTCATCTCTTGTATGGATTAGTTAACTGCAATGGTTTTGGATTGAAATGTTGATTCTCGTTGTCAAGGTTATATGAAGTTCATGTTATGTGTTATTCAAGGTTAATAAATAAGGAGTAGTATTGATCAATTAGTTTTTGTAACAATTAGAAATACTTTATTAACAGTTGGTTTAAGTTTTTTTGTAATATTTAAAACTCTATTTCATATCAATTTATGATTTTGATAGTTGGGTTATATATACTCTTTCAAATGTTCAATTTGTTGATCTAAAACACCAAAATTGAAAACTAGCAATATTTCGATTAGACTATTTAAAGTGGAGCAATTGTAGGAGCAAAGTTTAATAATTGAGTAATATCTGTTAGTCTTCTTTGTATCCATTCTGCTGCTGTTGGTCTTCTTTGTATAACTGTATATGTATGCTCCATTTTTGTGTCTTGATAATTTTTGATTTTAATCCTATTGGAAAATAGAACCACAAAACTGAATTTTTTACTTTAGCCATAAATCCTGAAAGTTAAATGATGATAGGTTAAGGTTTGTGTTTCATTAAAATTTTGTCTATTTTAACCAATTTTGTTCATCCTATGGCTAAAGAACCTTAACTCTCTAAAGTAGCAACATTCTCTTTAGTCTCTCTTTGATTTTTATTGTTATTTTAAATGTTATATTAGACTTATACTTATTTATTATTAGTTCATTATATAATAATAGACATAGATGTATTTTAAGTTTCAATAAAATATTTTTTACTTATTTTTATAAGTTTTATTTCTTATTTATTATATACGGGTTTTATAGCGGTTCACTACCTGTTGAATCTTTAAATCTTAAATCTTAAACCTTTCCTTCGACTGGTTTGATGTTCGGTCCAGTTTTTAAAACATTGCATATTAGAAATAGAGATTAAATTTGGGCCCAGACTCGGCCCGAAACTCAAATTTTTTACCTAAAACGACAACATTTTAATAAAATGACCTCATTTTTCAAATTTAAATTTTTTAAAAAGAAAATGATTGTATTAGATCTAGGTACGGATAGCAATAGGTTGGGTTAGGCCCAAGTAGCGGACCCGAGCTTCATCTTGATTGGACCTGAGACAACCAGCCCAATCCTGAGTTCGACTCAATCAAGCCCAAAATTTTGTCTAAATATAAATGCAAAACGACATCGTTTTGCTTATAAGAATGAGGCTTTGGTAGCCCAAACTTGAATTCAACCTTTGATTTTTTAGAAAAATTAGACTTGAGATCCAATCAATCCAAACCTGATCTGTTGACTTTGGATCAGGCCTGACTCAATTGTTATTCCTAGATCCATGGACAATCAAACTTCAGGCCACCCAATGTCGAAAATGGTCTCCTAATTCAAGTCCAGACCTGCCCAATGACATCCGTAATTAAGGATGATGTAATAGTCTAAGCTTGAAACATTCTTGACTAGAATTGATTGAAATCATCAGTTATACTTGAAAAAAAAGAAGATTAAAATCCAATTCAAGCTTCCAGGACAAAAGTTTTGAGCGTAACATTTGATTAGAGCATATTTCAAAATATTTTCATATAAATTAAATTCTAATTATTTTGCCATCTCTTCTTTAATTTCATGAAATTAGAATTAAGTTTAAACATGGCATCAAAAATTTTGTATTTTAATAAATAATTAACTTGTATTTAAATTACAAGAAAGAAATTCAATTTTAACTTAATAAACTTGTTTAGACTTTTAAAATATGTTTGAAACTTAAACGAAGTTAGATGAGATTGCCTCTTTAAATCAAATTAGACTTAAATTTAAACTTGACTCTATAAAAAATTTTCGAATTCACCCAAACACCAGTTTGACCCATTGCTATCTTCTCCTGAGTTTTTTTTTAAAAATCAACATGTAGAGAGTGTAAGAATCTTGTGTTATGTGAGGAGTATGATTCCAAAATATTTGCATCATTTGTAGGAAAAAATGGCCATTAATTACCATCTTTAGGAGACAAAACGTGACTAAAGTGAAAGTCTTAGGTTTTAGAAACTCATGATTGGCTTCATTTCCACTTCTTCTTAATCCATCTTTAACTTTCTAATTTTGAGGCACCATTGATGTAGTTTGTAATCATTTTCCACTTCTTTAAGCCTCCCTTTTCTTTTCTCAGAAAACCCTTTTTTAGGTTAGTTATTTTTTCCATAAAACATGGAACGGTACAATTGAGTAGTGAAAGTCAAATTAATTTTTAAAAAAACTGATAAAATTAAGGGTCCTACTACATATAAATTAAGGGTCAATTATATTATTGCAGATAAGATTTTTAAAATTTTTTAATTCAACAAACCAAGAAATATGAGCACAAAAAGGCACAATAATTCAATGGTGAGAGGTTTTGATAAGGGTATTTTTAATTGAAATTGCATGGAGGCTCCCTTCTCTATTTGACTTTGCAAATTGCAGGCATTGTTTTTCAATTTTCAACTCCTTTCGCTTTCAAAAACTTTTCCTAACATTTTCAAAACCAAACTGAAAGTTAAACTGGATAGAAAATTTAAAGCTAGTCCATGTCTTTGTGAAAAATTTTGCCGACAACTTATCTTTAAAGTGGTCAAAAAAAAGTTAAGGTCTAGTAATATAAACACGCTAAAGTGTCCCCGTACCATTTCCCTTTTTTTCTTTTCCCCATCTCTAGTCTTATTTTTCCTGTCAATACATGAGGAACATGCCTTTATGAATCCTTACCCAAGTCATGTACACGTCCTTACTCCTTAGCGCGTTCATATTATTGCCTACTGACTTTATAATTTTTGTCTACATATATATTTTTATAATTTATCTAATTAACTTATTAATAATTGGTAAAATTCTTAAATTAATTTTAAATGAGAAAACAAAGTGCAAACTTAATTGCTAAAAAGTATAAAAATACTCAAATATATTTGACATTATACTAGAAAATTAAATTTTAAGAAGATTTTAATTCTATAACATTTCAAAAAAGTATTTTAATAATTTTTGTTAATAAAAAAGTGAATATAAGATGGGACCACCATCACAAACATGTTGAAGCACCCATCGGATGAGGGTCTACTATAAAAGGATTATCACTGGTCATCATGATTTATTCAATACGAAGCCAGCTACACTAGAATTCGTTTCTTGAATAGATCTGTAGAAACGGCAAGGATGACAAACTATCAACTGCGTTTAGTAGTGGTGGTAACGATGATGCTGAAATTATTGTTATTACTACTGCAAGGCTGGGGATCTAATGCGTGTTTGGAGGAAGAGAGACTTGCTCTCTTGCAGCTCAAAGCATCCTCCTATTGGCCATATTGTAAAGATTTCAGTGGAATGCGTACATGGGGGAAAGACGTTGACTGTTGTAAGTGGGATGGTGTTGGCTGTAACGCCACAACAGGTCGAGTCTACGAGCTCATTCTTGACGATTTTAGAAATGGCGAGCTTGTAGACAATTGGTTATTCAACGCCTCATTGTTTCTTCCATTTCAGGAGCTCCGAAGCCTTAGTTTACAAGACAATGATATTGTTTGCTGCGTCGAAAATGAAGGTTCTTAACACTTTTATTTTCTTATCAAATCACTCATTTAATGCAAATTATGTCTCAAATTGGTGATATTTTTGGTATGCAGGTTTTGAAAGATTTGAGAATGCGATCAATTTGGAATATCTTGATTTGAGTGATAATAAATTAGGGAATACCATCTTACCTTCCTTAGCTGGTTTTTCATCGTAAGTGGAATTGGACAGGAACAATTGGTAAATTTGAATTTATATATTCTAATTTTAATTGCCGTTATTTACTGCATAAAGAATTAAGGTTTTGAACGCTTTTATTTTCTTATCAAATCAGACATAAATACAAATTTTGTCTCAAACTTGTGATATTCTTGATATGTAAGTTTTGAAAGAATGACGAATGTGATCAATTTGGAATATCTTGATTTGAGTTTTAATAAATTGGGGAACATTGTCTTACCTTCCTTAGCTGGTTTTTCATCGTTGAAGTCTTTAAACATGAGTGGGATTGGATTGAAGGAAATAAGCGCTAAATATGGGTTCATATATCCTAATTTTAATTATTATGAAAAATCTATATTTCTTTTGTTAAACCATAAAAGTGCTGTAGGTTAATATAAAAACTAAATATATTTTTAATCATATGTATTCATAATAATAGCTAACTAATAATAAAATAAAATCAAAAATTCTGTAGGTTAATATATATATCATAATTTTGTTAACTATATTTATTATAAGTATCGAAGAATTACAGAAGTTGAGGAATTTAGAGATCCTTCATTTGGGAGATAATGATTTGAACAACAACGTATTACTATTGTTACTATTGTTGCATGAACTTCATTCTCTCAAAACTTTAGATATTTCTTACACTCAACTAAAATGATCAATCAACATGAAAGAGTAGTTGGTATTCTCTTTTTAATCATTAAAAGAAATGATATTTGGATTTAATTGTGTTAATAATATCTAAACAACTTTGCTTTTTTTGATTGCTCACGAGACTTGGTTGCCTTGCTCAATTTGGAGGAGTTAGACGTTAGTGGCAACAATATTGACAAGTTTATTGTACCTAAAGGTATACTCAAATCTTATTTAATTACCTAATTATACACTTAACATTTTTTATTCACTCATTCTTTGTTTACAAATCATGTATGTTCTTTTTTATTTGAATAAATATATTAATTGGAATTCAAGCAATCAGTGAAAAAAATTTAGAAAATAATATATATATAAATATTTACTCATCTTGTACATATTGAAGGTCAAAGCAACGTAAGTGTCCTTTGGCTAAACCACGGTGTTTGCAACGGAAGTAACTTTCAACTGGAATGGTTAGAATCATTCTCCAAACTCGAATCTCTTCATTTAGAAAACAATAGTTTTACAGGAATATTATTTCCACGAGGTAAGCTAAGCAAATATTTTTACTTAAATTAAACTCTTAAAGTTGTAATTATATTTGTATTTATGCTAAATTTAACATAAAATTTGTTTTGCCCCCTTAAAATAGAGCTGGACAATGTGAAAGAGTTATACCTGAATTGGTCTTCTTTGGATGTGAACTTTGTACAAAGTCTTGGTGCTCTTTGTTCTCTTCGGACTTTAAACATGGACAAGATCAATGCAAATATCCCTACTTTCCAAAGTAAGTCTATAGAATGTTTCAGTTAGTCAACTTATTGTTTACTTTTTGACTAATCTTTTCCTATAATTGCAGGCTTCTCAAAATCCAAGGACTTACTAAAGTCCATTGCAAACATTACCTCACTCGAGACTTTATCATTGATAGGTCTTGGACTCACCGGCAACATTCAAGGTTAGCTAATCCCCTTAGTACTAAAATTTGAAGTCTCTGATCGTTGTGTATCTCTCTAATCTCCTTCTCTTTAATATACATTTAGGCTTATGCCACTTGACAAATCTTCAAGAGTTGGATCTTTCTGGCAATAAACTGAGTGGTAATTTACCTCATTGTTTAGTGAATTTGACACTTCTTCAAGAGCTGAATCTCATTTTTAACAACTTTATTGGAAAATTTTCACAATCTCCATTGAAATTCCTCACTTCTATCACGTCTTTAGAACTACTAGACAATCAGTTTGAAATTTCAAGTTCACTTTCTCCATTCTTCAACCACTCCAAACTCAAGATCTTTAAAGCTTATGGAAATGAAGTTTACACAGAAACGGAGGTGGTCAATCGTAATTTGGCTCCCAAGTTTCAATTGAAGAGTCTTCGGTTATCATCCACTTCTGGAGGAGGATCATTTCCTGAATTTCTATACCATCAACATGATTTGCAATATCTCGACATTTCTGGCATTCCAATTATAGGATTGGGCTTTCCAAGTTGGTTATTGGAAAACAATACGAAATTGGAAAGCCTTATTCTCTCCAATTGTTCTCTTTCTGGATCTTTGGATTTTCCAGCACGTAATCCTAATGCAACTTTAAATTATTTGGACATCTCTGGAAATCATCTTTATGGTCGCATTCCAACTGAGATGGGTGCATATTTTCCCAGGTTATACAATTTAGATCTATCGGAAAATGAGTTTACTGGAAGCATTCCAAAAAGCTTGTCTAATTGCACTTTCTTATAGTTCTTGGTTGTGCGTGATAACAAACTATTTGACAAAGTTCCAAAGTGGATTGGAACAATGGAGTTTCTTGAAGTGCTGGATCTTTCAAATAACATGTTCTTTGGAAGTATACCTGCAATATTGGAAACTTCAACGTTGAAACACATTTATTTGACAGAAAATAAATTGGAAGGACCTTTTCCCAATTTAATTTCCCTTTCCAATAATTTGGAAGTTCTGGATCTCAGTCATAATTGTTTAATTGGTATCATTCCAAAGTGGATTGAAAAGTTTTATCAGCTAAGGTATCTTTTCTTAAGTCATAATAATTTTATAAGAGAGATCCCAATTAATTTGTGGAAGATGATGAATAAGTTAAGGGTAGTTGATCTTTCACATAATAAGCTCTTCGTATTCTCTACCAATTATTCAAATAAGTATACAAAAAATACCTTTGATTTCAGTATACTTATGGTTGGAGAGTTTGAATTTGTACTGAAGGGAAATATTTTTGATTTCAAAATGGGACAAATTCTTGTCATGGATTTTGTTGGATTGGATCTCTCCAGCAACAATTTGAAAAGCCAAATTCCTTACGAATTTGGAAATATTCAAGGTATCAACCTTTTGAACCTATCACATAATAGTTTATTGGGACCTATTCCTTTCTTGTTCTCAAACATGTCCCAAATTGAGACTTTGGATCTTTCTTACAACAACTTGAGTGGAACAATTCCTCGTCAGCTTACAGAGCTAAACTTTTTAGAAGTTTTTAATGTGTCTTACAATAACCTTTCTGGTGAGACACCTAACAGAGTCGCTCAATTTGCCACATTTGATGAGAGCAGCTACAGAGGGAATCCTTTCTTATGTGGGTTACCACTACCAAAGAATTGCATTTCAGAAACACCCACACTACTATCTTCAAATGAAGATGAAGTTCATGACGAGCTTGTCGACAGGAATGTCTTTTACATAAGTTTTTATGTAACTTTTACTATTATATTAGTCACAATGTTTGCAATTTTGTACACAAACTCATATTGGCGGAAAGCATGGTTCTACTTTATCGAGAAGACTATCGACAATTGCTGCTACTTTTTTGTCGATAGTTTTTCTTTTCTATCAAAATTAGGGATAAGATAAATTCTGTATGTAATATGTTATCTTTAGAGTACTCTTTGATCATCTATTGATTTACAATAATAAATGATGTTGTTTATGAATTATGTTAATGACTGTAATACCAATTATTATTTTTATTTCAATTTCTTAAATAGAGTTGATACTTGTGTAAATTTGCTATATTTGATTATAAATGATATTATTTCTTTAATGTTATTCAGCATTCTACTTAAACTCTCCGAGGAATAAAAGTAAATAACATGGGAATAAAAGAAAAATAAGAATTTTAAATATAATATTTAAATATGTACTTCATTTTTCAACTAAAACAGATTACTAATATATAAAAAATTAATAAATTGGGCTGAACTAAAAATATTATTACATATGATATCAAGCTAAAATTAAATTAAAATATTAAATTTAAATCTCGTGTATGAAAATACAAATTTTTCTATGTGATTATTATAATGAAGTATATATTTATTAAAAGGAACCCAATTTTTTTATATATGATTATTATAATTCGTCTATGGAGGGCCAATTCATCCAAAACTTGTCAACAGCCATTAGCACGGCAAAAAATGTTGCAGCTGTTGGACCTTAGCAACAACGGCTTTTCTTCCCAAGTTGTAGAATCATTGTATGCTTCATGGTCATCAAGACAAGGAGCTGGTTTAGCTTGGAAGCATGTGAAGGATGAGATGGTTCATTTCTGTGTGGAAACAAGTGTTGTAGGATGAAAGTTTGCTGTAGAATTGATTAGTCATTTTCAATACTGGATATATGTAATTACATGGATTTTATGTTATTAGCATACAATTCAACTAATGAGTAGGGATGACAAAAACTAGCCGACTTGACCTTGTTTAGTTGAAAGACTAAAGCAACGCCGACCAATCGATTAGGCCAGGTTTGGGTCGACTCTCTTGATGAGAGGTTGCTCAGTTTATGACGATTGTATTTAATGTGAATATTGCAGCTAAGAAATTGTCTAGATATGTATGAAATTTTTGGAGCCTATGAAGGCAAAATTTGAAGGATTAAGATTGGTATTATGTTAGTGAATATACTTATACATAACAATGTATATAATTATACATACCAAAGAGACAAAAATAAAAGAGGACATACACCATAAGTATACGCATTTCCTTCTCCTTCCTCTTAATTTAACGAATGATGCTAAGCAAACCCATTGTACCTAAGAACACACACATTCAGGGACAAGAAAACTGAAAGTTAAGCCATCCTAATCAAGCAAATTAACTCATCAAACTAACCAATTGGTCTCATAGATAAACGGAAACAAACCTAAATAGTTGAACCTAGTAGAAGAGGGTCGCTGACAGATTGCACCTCCAAGAAGAGAAAGAACTGAACCTTGGTGTATGCAAGTGTGGTAAACCTAAAGCAGCCCTTCTCTATGAGATAGATGGAAGAGAATAACGGGCTCTTAATGTTTCTTTAACATTGATATTCGAAAGATAATAGGACTTATAAGCGAGTGAAGGAAGATGATTAATTAGTACATACGAAAAAGTATGGAATGCTTTTATGAATATAGCTACATTCTTTCCGTCTTTGTTATCACTTTATCCATTAAATAGTTAAACAAGATATGTTATAAAGCTTAATCTATAAAATATAACCATAAAATATACAAATACTTAAAATTTATCTTGAAAATTATATAATAAAAATCAATTTTAAAGAATGATAAAATTTTAGAAATTTAAAATTTTTAATTCTGTTTATTTCAATAATTTTTATAATTGATTTTTATTTATTGAAAATTATAGTGTGATAAAAATACTCTGATTTGCCCACTTGACCCTCCACGGAGTAACATAACATTTTTTACTTTGTAGGTAACAGGGGATAAAGAGAATTTGCGTGGGCCAAAAGAACAGGGCAGATCGTCTGTTCTCATCTCTTTATTCCTACTTTCTTCCAAACTTTTTCATCTATCTATTTTAATAAATAAATGAGAAAAAGATGGATGCAAAGGTTAATTTAGGAACTAAACAGAGGAAAGAGACGATCTGTTCACGAAAAGAGCACTAAAGAAAACAAATTCTAAGGAAAAAGTACCGTAAAAAATATATTTATATAATAAAATTTGTATGAGTAACATATAAAATATATTTAATTGAAATTCTAAGGTTTTATAAAATATATAACACGTTCTTTGTGCTGTGTAGATATCGTAGATAACGTATAGCCAATTTTAGCATAATATGATAAAAATTCAAATTCAAGCTTTCCATGTAGTCTATATATAAGACAAGCGAACGTATATTTACAAAGATTCTCTACTATATGATTTTTTTTAATGGCAAAGCTAAAGTAAATGTATAATTCTTTAATGTTAAGAGTTGAAGAAAAAATTCATATTATAAATCAATTATTTAAAAATTCAATCAAATCTGCTAGTTTAATTGTAAAAATTTTAAATTGTTTAATTTTTCGGTTTGATTTTTAATTTAATTAAAAGTTTGATTTACTTTAATAACTTTTTTTGTTAAATATTTATCAGTTTATTAATTAATTAATCAATTTTTATAATTAATAAGTTCTTTTAAAGTAAAATAAATAAATAAATTTTTATTTAATAATCTTTAATTAAACTTGAAATTTTTTTATAGATAAGGACAATCTTCTTTAATTATATTTAAGTTTTTTATTTTATTTATTTTAAACCATATATATCTTGTCTTACCAATTTAACTTCCTTTAAAACATTGCTTTAGACAGTAATATAACCAAATTCTAAACTATAGATAAAGTTAATGTGAGAATTTATCGTAAAAGTGATTTATTTCGTTGGAAACATCAAAGTTTGAATTAACAATTAATACATTAATATCGATATAAATTTGCTTATATCTATAAACTTGCATAGAAATGATTACATTTTATTACAATTTTGTAACGAAGATCTAGAGGTAGAGCTTTAGTCAGATGATGCACAACCAGGCTTGGCCCTGGGCGAGGACAAGAAGGACAATTGCTCAATGTCCACTTTCATCAAAAACAAAATTGACAACAAAAAGGATTCATAATTTGTTTCATTTTGTTCTTTATGAGAACTTTTGACTCTTTAAAGAGCAAGAAAAAGAACCTAATAGGGGTCTTTTTTTACTTTACCCAGAATTTATAAAATGTCAAAAACAACCCTATGCACAAGAATAACAAAAACCCAAGGTACATGATGTTATTATACCACATAAATCAAGAAAAACTCTTTTTCAATGACTCTTAAGTTAGTTGATGATTTTTTATCCCTTTAGACGATTTATAGTCATGAATTTTTATCAGATGGAACATTAACATTAACTGATCGAAATATTCGTCATACTTACCTGCCATTTCCTTTTCTGCAGAGAACGAATGTCTGCAGGAGCTCCATCTTGCTGATAATGCCGTCTTAAAGGAAAAACATATATTGGAGTATGATCAAGCTGCAAAAGAGACGGTAAAAGGCATGACTTCCCTTTTGCAGCCTGAGTCCAATGTATCTGAAAACTCTTTAAACAAGTTCCATAAAAGGAATGTGGTAGTTAATGCTGTGAGTTTGAAGTTGCTGATAGTGAAGATGGTCCCATCAATATGGAAACTAGGCCGTCAGGAACTAGATGACAGTTTCACAAGCTCTTGTCAGAATAATTCGTCTATGGAGGGCCAATTCATCCAAAACTTGTCAACAGCCATTAGCACGGCAAAAAATGTTGCAACTGTTGAAATACAACCAAAATTGGCTGTAAGGGCGTAAACCAACAGTTGGACCTTAGCAACAACGGCTTTTCTTCCCAAGTTGTAGAGTCATTGCATGCTTCATGGTCTTCAAGACAAGGAGCTGGTTTAGCTTGGAAGCATGTGAAGGATGAGATGGTTCATTTCTGTGTGGAAACAAGTGTTGTAAGATGAAAGTTTGCTGTAGAAGGTATTGATTAGTCATTTTCAATACTGGATCTATGTAATTACATGGATTTTATGTTATTAGCATACAATTCAACTAATAAGTAGGGATGACAAAAACTAGCCGACTTGACCTTGTTTAGTTGAAAGACAAACAACATCGACCAATCGATTAGGCCAGGTTTGGGTCGACTCTCTTGATGAGAGGTTGCTCAGTTTATGACGATTGTATTTAATGTGAATATTGCAGCTAAGAAATTGTCTAGATATGTATGAAATTTTTGGAGCCTATGAAGGCAAAATTTGAAGGATTAAGATTGGTATTATGTTAGTGAATATACTTATACATAACAATGTATATACTTATACATACCAAAGAGACAAAAATAAAAGAGGACATACACCATAAGCATACGTACTTCCTTCTTCCTCTTGATTTTACGAATGATGCTAAGCAGCCCCGTTGTATTTGAGATTTCTTTCTTCTTCCAAGGTGGGTTGTTACTACAATTTACAATAAGAACACACACATTCAGGGACGTTGTGTGTGTTCTTATTGATCTCATATAGATAACAGAAACAAACCTATATGGTTGAAACTAGTAGAAGAGGGTCGTTGTCAGATTGCACCTCCACGAAGAGAAAGAAGTTAACCATGGTGTATGCAAAAACTTGAAGCAGCCCTTCTCTATGAGATAGATGGAAGAGAATAACTGGCTCTTAATGTTTGTTTAACATTGATATTCGACAGATAATAGGACTTATAAGTGAAGGAAGATGATTAATTAGTACATATGAACAAGTATGGAATGACGCTGCGAGTTGCAATACTACTTTTATGAATATACCTACATTCTTTCCGTCTTTGTTATCACTTTATCTATTAAATAGTTAAACAAGATATGTTATATAGCTTAATCTATAAAATATAAGCATAAAATATAAAAATACTTAAAATTTATGTTGAAAATTATATAATAAAAATCAATTTTAAAGAATGATAAAATTTTAATAATTATATTAATTTCAATAATTTTTATAATTTATTTTTATTTATTGAAAATTATAGTATGATAAAAATACTCTTAATTTCCCCAGTTGACCCTCCACGGAGTAACATAACAATTTTGACTTTCTAGAGAGAATTTGCATGGGCCAAAAGAACAGGACAGATCGTCTGTTCTCATCTTTTTATTCCTACTTTGTTCCAAACTTTTTCATCCATCTATTTTAATAAATAAATGAGAAAAAGATGGATGAAAATGTTAGTTTAGGAACTAAACATAGGAAAGAGACGATCTGTTAACGAAAAGAACACTAAAGAAAACAAATTCTAAAGAAAAAGTACCGTAAAAAATATATTTATGTAATAAAATTCGTATGAGTAACATATAAAATATATTTAATTAAAGTTCTAAGGTTTTATAAAATATATAACAACGTTCTTTGTGCTGTGTAGATATCGTAGATGCATGTGTGCCTATGGACATATTATACATTATCCTATGCGTGTGATCGTCTGATTGGTATGTATTATGTTATGTTTCTTTGCACGGCCTATGAGATGCGTATATGTGTGGTTTGTTTGTGAAGATTGACCTGAACTAATATGTAGAGTAATCACATTTTATATAAAATAATAAATAAAGCAAAGTTTTTTTTACCTAATATAAATTGTTGGTCAAGAGAGTCAGACTCAGAAAACAATGATTTCTTAAATTTTTAATTGTGAATGATATAATTCAGGTATATATATTAAAATGATATCTTAATAAATTCCTAATAATAAAATCATAGAAGTCTAATATAAACTCTCAGTCATAAAATCATACAATCTTTTTAAATTTCCTTATCTCTATTTAACCAACTAATCCTCAAGGTCATAAACATAAAAGGTTAAGAACTTAAGATATCAAATATAAACTTATGTGTTAAACGACAGTACAGTGAACAGGCTAGGAACCTTTGGATCCACGAATGCCCTGTCATCAATTACAGAGTTTGGTGATTTGAAATTGACCAGGCTTCACAAAAAGGCTTCATCTCTAGAAGCCCAGCTCACGAGGCATCCTCCTCGCAGAATAGTTTCCAGAACTCACTTCGCTCGTGTAACATGCTAGCTTTCATTTTTCCAAGTCTTCTTAGTTCTTTCTCTTGTCGGTCTCTTGTCTTTATGAACCCCTTACCCTACCCTTTGCAGCCAAAGTGATATACATGACAAGTCCTTTTCAAAAAACCGTTTTTATATTAGGGGATCACTCACATCATAATAATATTTATAGTTTTCTTCTACCCCACCGTTTACTTACTTTCCCAAGTCTTCTTTCTCCTGTCAGTCCTTGTCTTTACGAACACCTTACCAAACCATTCACAACCGAAGCGACGAACACAAGTCGATGGCAGGTTCATATAACTTTATAAATTTTGTTTATATTTTTTAAATAATTTATCTAATTAACTTATTAATAATTTAAAATTAGGTAAAATTCTTAAATTAATTTAAAAACAAAATACAAACTTAATCAATAAAAATGCAAAAACAGATTTTAATTCTATACAAAATTAAAAACATTTATTTCAATAATTTATTTTATTTATTAAAAGAGAAGTGAACATTAAATGGAAGGCTAGAATAGAAGAAAAACCAGATCAAAAAATAAATTACGAGTAAAAAAGTAAGCCCTTGAACCAAAAAAAAAAGAAAAAACACTCTACCTCAAACTAAGAGCTAACAAACATGAAAAAGAGAATTAAAGGAGATTTCAGAATAATCTCTTTGACCAGTTGAATAATTTATGGCTTCTTGTTAATGCATTTTGCTCCAGATCTTCTGCTATTCTTTAATTTATTTCTCTTCATTAGCTGTTTTGAGTAATATATAGAAAAATTAAGATGATCATGAGATTTTATCAACTTGATCACAAAGAATAAATGCTACTCATTTAAGGAGACAAACAGTTTAATTATCAGAAGAACATTATTGCATTATAATCGTACCAACATTAACTTAAGTATACACATGCATGTTTCTTTTATTTCTTTTTCTAGGAAGCTATTAGCTTAAGTTATATATGTATAAGTTTTTTTCTATTTCTTCTTCAAGAAAACTATTAAAAATATAACAATTAATGACTCTTCTTCAACAATTAAATTTCTCTTTCCAATGTTTCAATTTAAAAAATTGAAAATTGTTACTTTTCCTCAATTTTTTTATGTCTCCCTTATATGAACATACGTTTTATAACTTTAACTTTTTTAGTTCAAAGATTATATAACCTTTGATTAACTTAATTTCTTCAATTCTCAACAAAAGGTAAAGCTTAAATTAATTTACTAAAAATGCAAAGAAAAATTAATTAAAGTTGTCTATGTTTATAAGAATATTTTGGATTAGATTTAAATCAAATTAAACTTAATCCGTTGTCATCAAATAAACTTTGTTTGGATTTCAATGGTTTTTGTAATTCATATAAAAATCACCCTCATATACAGCCTTTTTAAAAAAGCAAATTTATATTTTAGTAGTTAAATTTATTTTAGATTTAAACACTAAAAGACTATAAATTTCATACTTATTAAGTTTTATTTTAAACTTTAGTCTAGACTTTCTTATTAATAAATAAAAAACACAAGTTTCAACCTCAAGAATGGTTATAAACACAAGTTCCACGTGACCCAAGTCTTCTTTCTCTATGTTGGTCCATGTCTCTGTGGAAAATTTGGCCAACAAGTTACCTTTAAAGCGGTCAAGAAAGTAGGGTCTAGTGATATAAACGCGCTAAGCTAAAGTGTCCCCGCACCATTTCCTGTCAATAGTCAATACATGAGGAAATGCCATTATGAATCCTTACCCAAGTTATGAACATGTCCTTACTCCTTAGAGCGTTCATATTATTGCCTACTGGCTTTATAATTTTTGTCTGTATAAACACAAGTTTCAACCTCAAGAATGGTTATAAACACAAGTTCGAAGTGACCCAAGTCTTCTTTCTCTATGTTAGTCCATGTCTTTGTGGAAAATTTTGCCGACAAGTTATCTTTAAAGTGGTCAAAAAAGTAATATAAACACGCTAAAGTGCCCTCGTACCATTTCCTTCTTTTTTTTTTTTTTCCAAGTCTGGTCTTATTTTTCCTGCCAATACTTTTGCCGACAATTATCTTTAAAGTGGTAAAAAAAAGTAAGGTCTATCAGTATAACTTTATAAGTTTTGTTTTTTTTTTATAAATATTTTTATAATTTATCTAATGAACTTATTAATAATTTAAAATTAGTTTTATATGAGGATATACGGTAAAAATAAAATTTAAGAAGTGAAAAGATTTTAATTATTTAACCTTTCAAAAAAGATTTTGATTCTATAAAATTTAAAAATATTTATTTCAATAAATTTTTATTTATTTTATTGATGAAAAAAGAAGTGAACATTAGATGTTATGTTATTATATATTTCTTTATTCTTGATTGATGCTTAATAATAACAAAATCAAAATCATGAAAATAAAACTAAAATCTAAATACAATGTAGTTGTGCTTAGGATTTTAAATATCATTTGAAGAATTACTTTTTTCTTTTTGGAAGATAAAATTGTACTAAAAGAAGCACCTGAAATTTCATATATAAAAGAAGAAAAGAATAAAATATAATCAAAAATATTGAAATATAAACTTAATCTTCAAAGTATAAAATTATTTAAATAAAAATAAACTTTAACAATTTTCATATAAATTTTAATTTGGAAATTCTTTTATAAATATTTTTTATTTATTAATATTCTTGAACTCTTAATAATTAGTATCAGGAAATCCTCCTTGTATTATTTTAAAATTAACATTCATAATTTTTTAATAGTGAAATGATATGATTTAGATATAATGATATGATTTTTAATAGTAACATGAAGAAGTCTTTGTTTATTATTTGTCCATGTCTTTATAGACAATTTTGCTTATGAATTATCTTCAAAGTGAATAGAAAGGGAATATGTGATTTAATTGAAGAATAAACTTATATATATTCATTATTTATCTCATAGTACGGAAGGGATGAACACGGCTAGCCCTTAGTGTGTTTATATAAGTGTCTCCTGGCTTTATATATATATAATTTGTCTACATATAATTTTATAATTAATATAATTTATCAAATTAATTTATTATAATTAAAATATTCAATTTAAATTTGATTTTACCAAACTAGTTATTTATTTTAATCTAATTTCTTTAATTTTAATTTTAATTTTATTTTCTATCAATTAAGATATAGAGTTGATGCACATCGCATGCGAAGGATATGAAAAGACTAACTTTTGTTGACAATTCAAGCTCGAATATGGGCATTAAACATATTAGCTGGAGGGTGACATACGCTACAACCATTATCTGTTTTTTTCTCACTAATTTTTCTAACTCTTTCTTCTGTTATTCCATGTCTTTGTGTACATTTTTACCTAATAATTACCTAATAACAAAATATAGTCAAAAATATTTAAAATACATAGACTTATAAATAAATAAGATAATAGAATATGAACTTAATATTTAAAAATATAATAATCAAAGTGTAAAAATATTGAAATTCATCTAAATAAAAATAAATTCTAAAATTTCTCATTCTTTTAGATATAATTTGTGCGATGAACAGGACAAGTCCTTGGCATGGTCTTATAACTTTATAAGTTTTGTTTTTATATATTTTTATAATTTATCTAATTAACTTATTAATAATTTAAAATTAGGTAAAATTCTTAAATTAATTTAAAAACAAAATGTAAACTTAATCACTAAAAATACAAAAAGATATAAAATATTCAAGTTTTATTTGAGGATATACGATAAAAATAAAACTTTACTACAAAAGTGATAAACACGGTAAGTCCTTATCGTGTTGATATAATTGCCTTCTTGGCTTTATGATTTCTCTACATATATTTATGTAATTAATGTAATTTATTTCTTAAAGATTTAAAATTAGATAAGATTTTTAAATTTTTATGAAATAAGGAAACAAAATATTAGTTTAATATCTAAAAATATAATAAAAGATATAAAATATTTAAATTCGAGAAATATATGATAAAATTAAAATTTAAAGGACTTAAATTTTAGAAAATTTAAAAATATTTTATTTTTGAAAATCTTTTTATGAATTATTTTTATTTTTAAAATTATTGTGTTGATAAAAATATTATTATTATTTCATAATTCATTTTATTCTATAGTTATATGATCTTGAGTATTTTTAATCTTAATACAAAAAGTTTATAAGCTTTTCAAAATGGTAATCTCGGTGTTAAAATATAATTTTATATTTTGAAAATAATAATATTTTATATATTTTATAATAATTTTTTATATTATAAATTATATAACAATTACTAATATTTAATTATCATTAAAAATATAAATAAATTAGCTTAATTCTTTGAATTCTAAATTTTCTATTAAATTATTTAAAATTATAAATTTTCTATTAATAGATTCGCATCTAATATTATCACTAATCATAGAAACAAATAAGTCTGATATTATTCCTAATAAATTCTCAATGGTAAAAGCATACACAAGGTCACATATATTATTTTACAAATTTTTATAGCTTTATGGCTACATAAGTAACTTGCTACATATGAAGTCATGAACACGGCGACGCGAGTCCTTACTCAGCTACTGGCTTTATAATTTTTGTCCACATATATTTTTATAATTTATCTAATTAACTTATTAATAATTGGTAAAATTCTTAAATTATTTTTAAATGAGAAAATAAAGTGCAAACTTAATTGCTAAAAAGTATAAAAACATTCAAATATATTTCAGAATATTATAGAAAATTCAATTTTAAGAAGACTTTAATTCTATAACATGTCAAAAAAGTATTTTAATAATTTTTAGAATTATCTGTATTTAAGTTGTTAATAAAAAAAGTGAATATAAGATGGGACCACCGCCACAAACACGTCAAAGCACCCATTGGATGAGGGTCTACTATAAAAGGATTGTCGCTGGTCATCATGATTCATTCAATACGAAAACAGCTATCTGTAGAAACGGCAAGGATGACAAACTATCAACTGCGTTTAGTAGTGGTGGTAACGATGATGCTGAAATCATTGTTATTACTACTGCGGGGCTGGGGCTCTAATGCGTGTATGGAGGAAGAGCGAGTTGCTCTCTTGCAGCTCAAAGCTTCGTTCAATTGCCCATATTGTAGCGATTTGAATGGAATGCGTACATGGGGGAAAGAGGTTGATTGTTGTAAGTGGGATGGTGTTGGCTGTAACGCCACAACAGGTCGAGTCTACCAGCTCATTCTTGACTATTTTAGAGATGGAGAATCTGTAG
>JANIJH010313183.1:0-19683 GCA_024520975.1 Erythroxylum areolatum
TTCTCAAATTTTGCCTCAAACAAAAAGTCAACTCTCAAGTCAAACTTTCTATCTCCAAAAGTCAACTTTCTTAATTTAATTTTTTTTCAAATTCTCTCATTTTTCTCTTTATTTCTTGATTTTTTAACTTTATTTTAATTTACTCATCCACTTTTGAATATTTCTTATTTTCACTCAAAAATCGGGGTCCAACATCCAGTGTGTAAGGGAAAACTCTCTTCCCTTGTTCCTCTATATCTGTTAGTAGAATAACGATCTGAAATGGACGTTATCTCGGGTGATGTCCAATATTGCTGCTAACGACTCCATATTTCTTCAGAAATATGAGGAGGTTGTACACCAATCTTGTGTATCACAACAACATAGTCTCTATAACGTGCATAAGCTTGTCTCTCCCATACTTTCTAAATAACTGATTCAAATACAGAATTATAAAAAATATTTTTAAAAAAAGAAAAAAATATGATAAGTACTTATAACCTACAATATTTATCTAATTAATGTAAAAAATTAATTACAAAATACAAAAAATATTTTTCTTACCTCAAACTTCTGATAATAAAAATCCTTTGTCATATGAAAGATATTCTTCCATATATAACCCTCAAGATCAATCTTCTCCTTGAACTTGGATGTCAAAGTTCTTGAGCATGGTCTAGACGGAATCAACCTAATATAAAAACAATTTTATATCATTTTTAAATTTAAACCTATAACTTAATTATAAAGATATGGTGTTTTATGTATTTTTACTTACAGATTGTTGACATTGTGATGTAAGTTCTTCCATCAACTCCCTCATCTCCAGGTTGGAGGCGGCCTCCTTGATCTGCAACGTTTACCCTAATATCTCTGTCAGTATAGGGATGGCGGATGGTGTAAAGTTGTTGGATGGTGTAGCAACAGGTACGTAAGGTGATGCATCATCTGCATGTGTAATGGCTAGAGGTATAGCATCTGATTCTGTTGCAGAATGTGTTGCTTCACCTGGAAAATAACTAGCTTCAAATCATGATTTGAACCTTGGTCACATCACATCATATTTTCTCTTTGGTGATTTATTTTAATATGAAATTCATATTTTATTGAATATTCCAAAAATATAACAATTTTAATTCAATATATAACAATATATTGTTGATTCAATAATAGATTTATTAAATATAATATTATGTTATAAACACAATTTAATCATTATCATCACTTAATTATAAATCAAAATCATCATCTTCTTTTTCTGAAGAATTAGAATCAAACTCAAGCTCCTCTTCAGATCTTTTGCCCTCCTCATCCTCTCCAGATGAAATTTCAACATATTCATTATTTAGATCATTCAAAGGTTCATTCTCGTCATATGTACAAATTCATTTATTTCAAAAACATCTTCCTGAAGCGCTTCACGTTTAATTCTCTGTTCTCCTTTTCTATGTAATTCAAAAACACCTCTAGGTTTTATTGATAGGAAATGGCATAATAATGAATCCAAAGGATCAAATTTATAGAATTTTCAATCAGTTTCCTTAACATTTATATATCAACCAAGTAGAGGGACTTTTTCAAAACTGAAACGCATTAGTAGAAAAAATGCATTAACGTTCATAGATTGTCCAGAGTTGATATATGTAAATGCTAAAACCCAATTTGTTGTTGTTAATAAACGAACACTTGCACATGAATCCAACAATGTATTAAACATACGCATCATATGCATACGAATATGATTGTGCATAAAACATACCACGAATGGATTAAAATCTTCATCAGCGAAGGGACTAGAATCATGGCAATTCATGAGATCGAACAGAAGAATCAAAACACACAGAGGAACAAAGGTTTAAGGGAAGTAAAGTAAAAGATCTACAAAATTGATTTGTTTAAAGAAAGAGCCAAGTAATGGTGATTAGAGAGAGGGAGATCTTTATGGGTAAATTTTTAGGTGAGAGAGTGGTGATATATTGTAAACAAGAATGAATTTTAAGGAAACTAAATGGACGAATCCAAATTGTTTGACAAAACTAAACAAACTGTAAAGAGAATTCTGTGTCTAACGTATACTATATAATCAAAAGAGATGGTCTTATATAGTTTATTAGACTCCAGTGCATACATACGTTCCTCACCTTTCCTCCAGTATATAAATAGTAATGTGAAATGGATGTTACGAAATGATGTTATTTGATAAGCCTCATAGGAGCTGCATCATAGGCTTCTAGCCTATATACCATCCTAGGGATTTATTATGCCTCAAATCATTCATAAGGTCTCAAACTCATCGACATATAGTAAATTTTTAATCATACATCTACTATAAATGATTCAAACAAAACCCAAACATAAATACTTAGACTATTAAAAAGGAACATTAAAACTCATTAATGATTATAAGAATATTCTAAACAACAACACAAAATCAAGACCTCCTTTGTATTCACACAAAACCTAAATGCATCATAATCATAATATTAAAGTAACACATATGGTAGACATTAGTTGGACAACTTACATGAATGGACAGACAACTACAAACCACAAAGAAGAAGGATGAGCGAAAATCTTTAACACAAAATAGGGCTTGCAAAAAAGAATATTTTGTATTTAATATAATACAGTTGTTCAATAATTTTGTTATATTTTTAATATATTACAGCAAGAAAATTAGAAAATAAGGCAATATGAGTTTTGATATATAATGCAATACAGAGAAAATCTATTATTTAAGCGAAAACACAAATATATGATGCTAATTAGTTAACTGGTGGGAATGCACCACTGTTTAAAAAGGACTACAATTAGCATAAAATATGCTTCATCTTCAAAAGTATGTAAGATAAAACAAAGACATCGTGAACATCAATTTAAGAATTTCAAAGTTCAAATCCATCAGACTCTTTTCTATGCAAAGTTGGTGTGTATCGAAGTAGTTGTGCTAGAAATGGTGGTGATGGGAAGAGATACATCATTGTTGTTGAAGGTGAATATGTTTGGAAACATGAAATGAAGAGCTGTAGATTATAAATAGGAGGGGTATGTGTGACAAGGGGTTACTAGGGCAAGGATAAAAGAGAAATAGAGTTAGTTTCCCAGAAGAAAAAGGGAAAATCGGGGCCATTGCCTGCATTTCCTATAGGCTATTCCAAATACTAACTTTTTCTTTTTCTAATGTTTTATTTATCCCTTTGTTGTTATAAAGCCCTTTTCTTATTTTTGTGCCCCCCACCATTTCCATATTTTTCACTCTCGTCTCCCTCTTATCAATTTAAGTGTGTTAATTTTTTTGTTTTCTTTCACTTTTGCTCCTCATCTCCTTCTTAATTATAATCTAACCTACTGAATTTTAGGAACTTTGAAGTTACAATAGGATATACAAAACTTTCAACTTTAGGGATCTTCTTTTTCTGATTTCTATAAAACAACTAACGAGGTGTAATCTCGTTTTTCTTTAGCTTCATTAATATCTGTGATGTAATCTTAATTAAGAAGTTGTATCACTAATCTTATTTTATTAAAATATATCTTTCCATACTTGTTTTGACAATTAAATTTGAAAAAATCTATATGTATATCTCATGAGCTAATAGTCCAAGCTAACATAAAAAAAAATCTTTTGAAACTAATTAATAGGAATTGACTAATTAATTCCCCATTAAAATTTTTGTTTCTGTGATAGTTATTACAGAATGACTAAGTATTTATATGGACGAGAATTTGATTATTTATAGTTAGTGTTAGCTTTTTTTGAAAGGTTTTTCAAGATTTTTACTTCTTTAATATAATTGCAAGTAGAACAAATGAAATTGTCAATTTATTGGCATATAATTTAATCAGCTATGAATTATTACGGTAGATGCATTTCTTTGTTTTCTTCTGGTAGTGACAACAACCTTCATTGTTATGTAGGTATTTCAAAGAATAGCCCTCCAAAGGACTATTCTTTGAAATCCTCAGGGAAAGCAAGGGCCTTAAGTTCCTTCACTTATATATCTATACTAGAGTCCATTTGTGGCAATGGAATACTGCCTGAAATACAAGTAACTAAGCTTCCTAGCACTAAATTCTTTACTTAGGTTTTAAACCTTGAAACGTTTAAAATTAAACTCCTAGTCTATGATACACCCAGAGGAAGAAAAATCTTTCCTGAATTGACCAGACCAAATAATTTAGATTGAAGTTAATTTAAAGAAAATCTGACAAAATTTTCCAGTGATATTAAATCATTTATTGCATATTTCCTAACCTTTAATGGTTATGACCAATAATTGCTTCAATTTTTAACCCAAAACAGAAATTTTTTCTACTAGATAAGGGTACCCTCATTCTTGTTATTCATGATAAACCCATCACTAATATGTGCAAACTAATTTGATCATAAACGTATTTTCAGATTTAATGGAGGGTACAACGACATAATCGCCTTTATGTAAAAACTTTTATAATGAACTAAATTATGATTATACAAAGTACACACTATAACAACATAGTCTAGGAAAATAAGAATTTCATATGTACCAAAGACTCAATGATTGTGAGAACATGTGTCATAAAAAACATGAGACACAGCAGTATGTGCACAAATTATTAGTCTACAAATCATTTTATTGTTAAAATAGATAAGTACCCACTATTTCTTTGAGTTGTGTGTTAATAAGATTTAGTGGCAATACTTGAAGCAGATGCGACGAGGACGACGAGGGCACGCAGTGGTATAAGAGACGAAGGAGGGGGCTTCGATAGCGACAAAAAAGAGGATGCTGGGATGCCGAGGATAGTAGCACGACGAGGACGCAAGGTGGGATGATGAGGACTGTAGAATGGCAAGGACACGCTGTGGGACAGCGAGGACGGTGATGACAGAAGTGAGAAAAAAAGTAGGCAAATGCAATAGAGGAGGGGGAAGGGGGTTTATGATAGTTTTAGGTTAAAAACATACGATGTTGTTTTCGTTTAACCTAAAACATTGAAGCCAAAGAAAACGATGACGTTTATCTCTAAAATTTACCAACAAAAATGTATTCCATCGGTAAACCCAAAACTTGTTTATTCTGCCAAGCATTCCCACATTCTTCACTGACTTGAATTTTCCACTGTCACTGTATTATGTCAAAAAATTTGCAGGGATAATTTCCCTCCATATTTATTGATGGATGCCTTTTTGTCACAAAATGAATATTTTCTCGACAATTTTACTGACAAAACATGAATTTTCATCGGTAATTTGATATGGTTTCATTTCCATTGATAATTTTCCATCGGTAATTACTAATTTTCTTATAATGATATATTCTAGGCAGACAAAATTAGGAACAATATTATCCTTTTCAAAGAATTATCCAATGTTTATACTAGAGAAGAAGTAATAGAAATTGTTCCCTCAAAGTAGACTTCCAAAAAGCCTGTGAATTGCCCTTCATTTTGAACACTCTTAAAGCTTGTGGCTTCTTTGAGATCTTTATTGAATGGATTGATCATTGTCTCACAATTATAACCTTTGATAGTCTAATAAATGGTGAACCCATATATGCAATCAAAGGGTTTAAGGGACTTAAGCAGGTGGATCCTATATCACCCTACCTATTCTCAATTGTGATAAAAGTCCTCAATAAGCTCCTTAAACATGTAGTGAAAAGAATAAATTGTTTCAAATACCATTCCAAATTTAAGATGCTTAGAATTATAAGCTTAAATTTTACAGATGATTTACATCTATTTTCTAAGGTATATGACAATTTCATGTCATCTGTCTTCACTATATTGAATATGTTCAACAAACTATTAAGATCGAGTGTAAATAAAAAAAATGGTATGTTCCTCATTATAAGTGTTACATAATAGGCCACAAGGCTGTCCTCTGTCATTGGTTCAA
The DNA here is from genome assembly GCA_024520975.1 of Erythroxylum areolatum. Classification (NCBI taxonomy): domain Eukaryota; kingdom Viridiplantae; phylum Streptophyta; class Magnoliopsida; order Malpighiales; family Erythroxylaceae; genus Erythroxylum; species Erythroxylum areolatum. The sequence goes on from JANIJH010313183.1 coordinate 5,861, forward strand.
GCATGTTCAGTTCTTAGTGACATATCTTGGAATCCTAGTTTCTTTAACCAAATCGTCATATGCTAACTTTAAACCACTACTTGATATAATTCAAAAAAGAATCAACAACTAGTGCTCTAAAGCCTTATAATTGGCTAGTAAAGATCAGATATTCAATTCAGTTATAAGCTCTATAAGCATATACTGATTGCAAGGAAAATAAGTCAAAGGAAAAAAAACAAATGGTTAAACATTGTCAACTTAAGTAGCAAAAGGGACTAAGTGTTTTTCCTTTTAAGGTAACCAACATAGTGATGTTAAACAAAAGAATATAGAGATTACTCAAAGATAAACATTCTTTATGGGTTAAATGGGTACCTATTTATTATATTTAAAAGCACAACTACTAGAACTTCAGAACATCTCTTAATGCTTCCTTAATCTTGAAGTTCCTAGGCAGTATAAAAGATAAAATCAGAATGAAGTCTTTTAATGAAATTGACAACAAAAAAATTTCATATTGATAGGTGCAAATTGTTGCATGTTTTATACCCTTATTTAATATTGTTTTAGATCATTTACATAGCATATTTAGCTAAAAATTGTTACATTTTACTATTGATAACCTAAGTTGTTTGATTCCATATTTTATTTATAAAAAGGTCTAAATTGAAACCTTGTTCCCTTCATTTTTAATTTCCTATGCTTAATGCATTCTCAATTGTTTAATTCCAATCTAGATATGGGATTTTGATTATGTAGGATATTATTTTTTATTTAATTCAATTGATTACAAAGTGGATATAACATTTATGCAATTTATAGATTTTTTTTATCTTGTTGATTCATGTTCTTATTTGATCAGTGGCATCTTTGATTATATGAATGTGAGAAGTTAAATCAATAGGACATTTAGAGTTGTATGAGCTAGAATGTATTTGTTATTCAAATGAATTACTAGTGCTTAATTGTATCCATTAGTGCTTAATTAAGTTTGAATTGAGCAGGTTTAATTCTAAAGAGTGATAAGGGGATAGGTAGGAACCATATGGTTGGTATTCTACAATTAACCTATTAAATGTCTTGGATTATCAAAATATGTCAAAATTGCATGACTAAACTAAAATTCAAATACTACTTGTTCAATTGTAAATATTAGATTAAGGTTATAAGTTTACTTTTTATTTTTAAATTTTATTTGGTTTGTTTTAAAAATCATTCCCCCTTTTTTACATGTGCATTTCCTTAGCATAATTCATAGGATTCCATAATTCAAACTATTTGAGTTTCAAATTTTTTTATATTTTAGGTCATTGACAAAGCTATTATTCTATGTAATGATAGTTTTACAAAGTTGATGGGCTAATTAGTTAAAATAATTATCTTTTTAAGATAAATTATAATTGTTATACTTAATGTAGTCAAAATACGACTATTAACCTTATGTTGTGATTTAGATTTAAACGTTTAATAATCAATTGGTTGTTTATTTCTTCTTCTCTTCTAGTTGATTAAAATGAATTTTATAAACTTAAACTTGCTATCAATAACTTGGATTACTTTAAATGAGGTTTAAAATGAACATAATGTTAAAATTTTAATTAAATGAAGAATTGAAATAAAGAATTATCAAGTTGATGTTGATTTCATGCATTATTTAAAGATTTCATCCATTCTGTCCAAATCTATACCTTCCTCTAAAAATATTGCACTTGTTTGTTTAATATCTTTTCAACTTGAAAAATAACATAACTTAATGAATTTTACACAAATGAACCAAATATTGGATATTACATTCACAAATGTTGATCAAACATGATTAATGCCCATTACGATAGATCTGGAGTTTTTCTTTTAAAGGTTCATTAGTTTATAGAAAGGTTGTTTTATTACTTGACATATGTTATATGCCTTAATTTAAATAGGTTTGTAAATGCCAATTTAGTTTATTTTTTAATCATAATTAATTATTATTTGTATTTGAAAACATGTAAAGAAAGAAGAAGTAAGAGAATTTTATGAAAGTAACAGGCAGAAAAGAAACTAAAGCGAAACCCGATTTGGAAAAAGAAGATGTAGAAAAATATCACCATTAACCTGCTGGGCTCGAAGGATCTTCAAGTTTATTCTTTAAAACGTGTTTGAAAAAAAATATGGAAATGGCTGTAACTACTTTGAAGTAACTATTTAAACCAAACCTAGAAGATCAACTTTTGGTATTGTCTTCCTAGCCTTGAAAAAGACCCTTGAAGCTTAACTTAGGTTTCTTAAATTTATTGCCTAAATTTTTGAAACATGCAAGTAAGGACGCTCACAGACATTTTAAATAATTTTTTATTTTTTGTTCTACTATAAGTCCTGAAGAAATTGAGGAAGAACAAGTGAAATTACATGATTTTCCATTTTCATTACATGATTTTGCTAAAGATTGGTTATATTATTTACCTCTTACTAAATCTAATTAATACATAGGCTTAATTGAATAAATCTTTTCTTCAAAAATATTTACCTATTAGTAAGATAGGATATATTAGGAAAGAAATATGTGGAATTAGATAAAATATGAATGAGTTACTATATGAATATTAGGAAAGATCTAAAAGACAATGTGTTGGTTGTCCCAATCATCATATTAGTGACTAATTATCGATACAATACTTTTATAAGGGAATTTTACCGTATGATAGGAGCATGATAGATGCAGCCAATGGTGGAGCATTAGTTAATAAAACTTCTAAACAAGTTAGGTAGTTAATCTCTAATATGGCCAAAAACTCACAACAGTTTGGAACTAAAATTAATTTAGCCTAAAAGAGTAAATGAAATTGATGTGTATGCTATTCAAGATCAACTTAAGGAAAACTCTTAACAAGTGGCCCATTTAACTAATATTGTTTCTAAACTTATTGCAAGTGGTATTTCCCAAGCTCATACTTATGGAATTTGGATTGATTTTACTTATACTACTGTATGTCCTTTATAAGTTGTTTGATTGTTATTATAGACAATCACACAGGAAATAAAATCTTTTTCAAATACATACAATGGGGTTTGGAAAGACCAGCCAAACATTAGAGATGGACTTAAGACAAACCCACCTACTTTTACCACTAATCAAAATAATATAGGATCTTCTTTTGTACCCAACCTACCTCAAAATCAACCCACTAGTCCTTCCCTAGAAGAAATAATGGAACAAGTAGCTAATTAGATTGGGCAAGTTCACTCTCAGAGGGTAAAGTAACAAAAGAAAATAGATGAACACTTACAACACCTAGAAACCCAGATAGGATAAATTTGCATTATCTTGAGTAATTTAGAAACTTGGCTTTCTAGGAGATTTCCTACCTAACCTATTCCAATTTATAAAGAAAATGCCAATGCAATATTACTTGGGAGTGTGAAATAATTGAGAGAACCTAAAATAAGAAAAACAAAAATTCATAAGGTACAAATAGAGTTAAAAGTGACCCTTAGGATTGGAAGGGAAATTGAGAAAGAAGAAAATAAAGAGACATAAAAGTAGAAATTAATAATGATTTATCAGCTGACAAGTTTAAAGTGTTCCTCCTTTTCCTTATAGGCTTTTGAATTCCAAAAAGGTGGCAGTAGAATAAGAGATTCTTAAAACTTTCAGGAAGCTTGAGGTTAATGTTCGTCTCCTAAAGGCCTTCAAACAAGTCCTATGATATGCTAAGTTATTAAGGAACTATGTACGAACAAGAGGAATTTTAAGGAAAATGAAAATGTAAGTATGAGGGAGAAAGTGTCAGCCATGATTCAAAAGATGATACCCCCAAAAAGTAAGGACCCCTAGTATGTTCACCATCACTTGTAAGATAGGAAATATTAGTTTTGAAAGGTGTATATTAGATTTAGAAGCTTCTATAAATGTTAATTTGAAGCATATTTATAACTGTCTAAAGTTAGGTCCTTTGAAAAAGACATGACTAGTAATTCAACTTATTGATAGGTCAAATGTATATCCTAATTATATGGTTAATAATGTTTAGGTTTAGGCTAATGACTTCATTTTTCCAACTTTTTTCCAACTAATTTTTATATTCTGGATATGGCATAAATTTCTGATCCATCTAGGAACGTGCCTTTGCTAATAGGAAGACCCTTTCTTAAAACAATAAAAACGAAGATAGACGTTCACACAAAGGTGACCTAACCCTGGAATTTGATAGAGAGGTTATTAGGTTTAATATTTTTATGTTATGTGAAACCCAGATGATATCAATTATTTATGCATTGTTGACACTATAGACATTATTGATGAGATTATACAAATATTTTTTAAGTGAGACTATGCTGAACATTTAAAGGGAATGAATGACATTATAGAAGCCATACTGATAGATGGCTCCTTAATGAAGCATCAATGCATACTTTCTAATTGTTTATCTTTTATTGCTTCCAAATCGGTACTTCCTATTCTTTAAGTGCTTGAATTGGAATTGAAACCCCCTTCCAGCTAATCTTAAGTATGTTTTTATGGGTGATAATGAATTAAATCACTTGTTATTATAGAATTCACGTAAAGTATACGAAACACACAAGAAGGGGGGTTGAATTGTCTAATCTTTTTTAGAATACAAAAACCTTTGATATTTCTTGAAACACTTTTTCAACTATCAAATGAATACCAAAGATAATATACTAAAGTAGCTACGTATTTAAATCGCAAACAAATTTTTTCTGCTCGTCTAACAATAAGAAAATTAAAGTGTAAGGTTAGAGAATAGACGCTGCGATTTTATACTAGTTCACCCCAAACCTTGGGCTACATCCAGTCTTCAGAGTTCGTCTGAGATTTCACTACACTCTTCAACTTTACAAGTATTCTTTCTTACCTTCCAGAGCCTCTTCAATTCTCTTACACAAAGTATTCTTTCTGCTATCTTAGCCTTTCCAAGCTCTTAGCCTTTTCTTTCTCTCGCTTAGAAAGATATTGTGAACTTTTTATTACAGTAGCGTTTGCTCTCTTGTATCGCACTTTGAATACAAAATTTTTCTAAATATGTAAAAACTTAAAACTATTCAGTCTTCGACTAGGCCTAGTATTTATAGCCTAAATCTCCAACTACTTCTTGAAAAACTGCTTCTTGCTTCTTTTAGAAACAGTTATTTAGTTGAGTTCTATAACTAACTCCAACTAACTAACTGTCTGATGTACTAGAGTATCTTCCTCTCTGTATCGTCTGTGTTTTGCTTCTTCTATGTTTTTCTTCTTCAGTGATGACGTGTCATCTGTGTTTTACTTCTTCTGTGTTTTGCATCTTCTGTGATGACATGTCGTCTGTGTTTTGTTTTTTCTGTATTTTGCTTCTTCTGTGATGATGTGTCGTCTGTGTTTTGCTTCTTTTGTGATGACATGTCGTCTGTGTTTTGCTTCTTCTGGGATGACTATAAGATACTTCTATTTTCTTGCACACTTAACACACTTATCAAAACAGTTCATTTATTTGTAATATTATTATTATTTGATTGTAACCAAAATTAATAAACGTGAAGTCTTCTTGACTTAACAATCTCCCCCTTTTTGATGATAACAAATAATCATAATTTTAGAAAGATAAAAATGAGTAAGCAAATATTATTAAGATGACATAAGAAGACAACAAAAGAGATGTACATGCATATATGAAATACATATATGATATAAAAACTTATAGTCGTTCCTATCTTCTCTTCTTGTATATGGTCTCCCCATATACTATCTTTCTTCTACTCTTCTCCCTCTATTTGTTATTAATCAAAAACTTTAACGAAGATGCTTCATAATTTCAGAAAACATTTATTTCATATCAGTGCGGATCATCTTGAGGTCTTGTTCAATAGTAACTCGTAGATAAGCTACTTCCTCATGAAGATCACCTACTGAGTCACTCAGGTCATCAACCTTAGTATGAATTTCCTCAATTTCTTTTACTAATGCTTCTTGAATTTCCTTTTGTGTGTAACTAACTTCCTCCAAAACAACAGTAGAATCTTGTTGAGGTGTACTCGGTGGATGGAAGTTTTTAGCAATAGATAGTTTTAAAGGTAAAACATCTAATTCTATGATTTTGATAATAGGAGGCTTGAATGTTTGTTTTCCTTCTAGGTGATCAAGATCATCAGGTCTAGGTAGTTTTGGGACTGGTTGTCCAAGAAGGTGTAATACTTCTTTAATTGAAGATATAAAACTTAAAGGTCTAAAATGCATGATCAGAAGCACAAAGGCCTCTAAGTTGAAATTGATACCTTCAACCGTGATAGTTCTGTACTGTCCTTTTATAACTCTTCCAACTACCTTGAAAGTTGCATCTGTAGTGGAACCTTCACACTAACTTCCTGATGGTTTTGAGATATGATGTGAGACGTAGATACCTATAGGTTGAGCTGCATTGCATGCCTCATCTATGTTCTTCACAGCTGCTTGAATATGATCTTCTGTAAGATCATTTGTATTTCCTTCAGGGAACATCATTTTTCCCCTTTTTCTTCATCGCGTGCAATGTTTGAAGATCTCAGTTGTATATCTAACACAATTTAGATCAATGTTCTGCTTATGATCGGATAAATTGTGTACCGATCCTTGGACATCTTCATTGGATATGGTTCTGAGTTTTCATCTCGCAGAATACCATATAATCTTCTTTCTTCATGATTTAATAGATGTATTGATCAATCATTGATCAGTATGGTTCGACTTGTACCTTGATTAATTTTTTCAAAGGTTCTCTTATAATAATTGAGCTTCTACTTCGAACAGATACCGATTTTTCTATAACCTTCATTCTCAAATCCTTCTTGCTGATAGGTTGAGAAGGATTGTAACCTGCTAATTTGTGTTTAACTGACTTTGTCTTCTATTCAACATTAGATGAAGTATTCTTTTTCTGACTGGTCTTTAGCTTCTTATGTTCTTCTTCCATTCTAGAAGGAAGTTGTTGTTGAGGCCTCTTTCTTTCAAACATTAATTTCCTCTTAATTTCTGTCTCTTTAGTTGATTGTGCTAATTGACTTTGAAAAATTGAGACCAATGATCTAGTAGCCTGAAGTGCTTTCTCTAGCTTTTCAGAGTCTTCACCAAGAGTCAAACCTTTCTGTTTCTTTTGTTCTTGTTGACGTAAGGTTAATAATCTTAGTGACCTTCTTGATTGTTTAGATTGATCTGAATGAAGTGTCTCTCCCTTTCTCTTCACTTGTTGTAAAAACTGTTTAACCTGGCTTTCTTCTCTTTGTGAAATCGTATTATCTTTTATTGATACATCTGACAATTTGTCTTTCTTTTCTTCTATAGATGTTTCTCCTGTGGGTTGAGGTTTTGTCTTTCTTGTGGGTGTAACACTTTCACTCCTGCTGCGTCTGACAATATGCTCCCCCTCAGCCCTTGCTTTTGGCATAAAACCTATATACGCCTTGTCTGGAATCTTTAATCCCATTCTACTAACAATGGTAGCATTAATGATGCTTTTCACATCCATCTTCATCCTGTTTCCTCTGTCAAGAAGAATTCCAAAATCTCTAAAGATCCTTGTTAGTATCATACCATACGGTAAGGAACTAGAATCTCTCTTCGACTTCATCATGTACTTCAAAATTAAGTATGGAAGATTAATAGGTTAATGATTGAGTAGATGAAACAAACATTGTTCATCTATCGTCGTCACAATGTTCTTCGAGCCTGATCTTGGTAGAACACAATGAAAAAGTAGAGCATGTAGAACCCTTGCCTTCAGAACAAGAGTTGACGCCTTCTTGTCTTTTGGGTCACTACTTCCATATAGTTGTCGATTGATGTGTGCCTTGTCTACACTACCTTGAGTCATCCATTTTGTGTTATGAGATAACTTTGCTCCAATACATGGAAACTCACTAACTTTCTCGATTAAATCCAGTGTCACGATAACCGACAATCTATCTACCATTGATACTAAGGTATCGTCTACCACTTTTGCATTCTTCCAAAACTCATATAACTCATTCATATAGACTGTTTCACAAACCTGAAAGAAGTTTTTCCATCCAACTACTTCAATTTCTAGTTCAATGTCCATCTGGTTCTGCTTTAAAGAGTCGAAATCAAAATGTCTTCCATAAATCATAGATTGCTCCATTTATGATCTGTAATCGATAAAAACTAAACACACAAATGTATTTTTCTCAAAGTAATGATGTTAGTATCTGAAGATGAGAATGTGAACAGAAAGAACTTGATGCCAAGAATAGAGTAATGAAACGTTTTGATTGAGAGCACTACAAAAGTCGATTTCAGAGTATTTCAGGAATATTCTAGAGTAAATGATAATCTATAATCTTGAGAAGATTCCCCTCTAATACCTTCTCTTGAAAAGTTACTGTCTAAGACTTACTATTACTGTTTACTTGAAAACTTACGACTTTTATCTTCTTTGCTTGCGAATCATTTGGGTCATGACGTGTCAGACGATTGGTCATTCAACATTACCATATTCAAGTTTCATCTGATTTCTTTGAATCTATCCTCATTGAAAGGTTTAGAGAAGATATCCGCCCATTGATGATTTATCTCAACAAATTGTAGATTGACGATTCTCCTCTGTACATAGTCTCATAGAAAATGATGTCTAACTTCAATATGCTTTACCCTCGAGTGTTGTATTAGATTCTTCGATAGATTGATAGCACTTGTGTTGTCACAAAAGATTGGAATTTGTTCTTCTTGTATTGAGTAGTCTTCTAACTGATACTTGATCCATAACGTCTGTGAACAATAGCTTGCAGCTGATATATATTCAGCTTCTGCAGTAGATAGAGCAATTAAACTTTGCCTCTTACTTGACCAAGAACCTAGATTATGGCCAAGAAAGTGACAACCTCCACTTATACTCTTCCTATCAATCCTATCAACATCACAATAGCCAATTAACCTGAAATCTTTACCTTTCTCATACATTAAACAAAGATTAGTAGAAACTGACAAATATCTCAAAATTCTTTTAATAGCAATATAGTGAGATTCTCTAGGATCTGCTTGAAATCTTGCTCACAAATAGACACTAAACAGAATATCAGGTTTGCTCGCTGTAAGGTAAAGTAGAGAAACAATAATTCCTCTAAAAAGAGTTTGATCAACCTTCTTACCTACTTCATCTTTAGATAAAAGGTTTGAACGATGCATAGGAGTTGACATAGGTTTCACTTTTTCCATTTCATATTTAACCAAAAATTCTTTGATATATTTCTGTTAATGAATAAAAATCATTTCTTCGGTTTGCTTAATTTGTAAACCAAGAAAGAATTTTAATTCACCCATCATACTCATTTCAAATTCATTTTTCATCAGATTCTCAAAACTGGAACATAGCTTCTTAGAAGTTACACCAAACATAATATCATCTACATATATCTGTACTATGATGAAATTATTTTTAATACATTTTCTAAACAAGGTCTTATCTACATGTCCTTTACTAAAACCATTTTTAATCAAACAGGAACTTAGACAATCATACCAAGCCTGAGGTACTTGTTTTAAACCATACAAAGCTTTATGAAGTCTATAGACATAATCTGGTTTATTAAAATCTTCAAAACCAAGAGGTTGCTTTACATAAACCTCTTCATCTATAAAACCATTTAAAAAGGCACTTTTCATGTCCATTTGAAACAGTTTTATATCATGACAAACAGCATATGCAAGAAAAATCCTAATAGCTTCTAATCTAACTACAAGAGCATAGGTTTCATTATAGTCTATTCCTTCTTGTTGATTATAGCCTTGAGCTACTAATCTAGCTTTGTTACGACTTACTCTACCTGACTTCTCTAATTTATTTTTAAAAACTCATCTGGTTCCTATGATTGACTTATTGGAAGGTCTGGGAACTAAAGACCAAACTTTGTTCCTTATAAACTGATTCAGCTCCTCTTGCATGGCTAAAATCCAAGCTTCATCCTGAAGAGCTTCATCAATTTTCTTAGGCTCTAATTTAGAAATAAAAGCTACAATTGCCTCTCTTCTAAATTTAGACCTAGTTCTCACACCTTCTAAAGTTTCACCTATAATTAGATTTTCTAGGTGAGAGGATTTATACCTCCAGTCTTTTCTCATACTAAAGTTTTCAGGAATATCTTCTACTTTATCTAGTGGAGCATCTGATGGTGATAAGTCTACATTATCGTCCAAGGGAACTAATAGGGTTTCATTATCAGAATCATTTCTTCTATCTGCTTGTGAACCATCATCAAATTTTACATGCATAGATTCTTCAACAGATTTAGAAGCAAGATTATAAACCCTATAAGCTTGAAGACAATGAGTATCCTAGAAAAAAATCCTGAATTGATCTTAGAATCAAATTTATCCAATATTTCTTTTGTATTCAATATAGTACACTTGCAACCAAACGGATGGAAGTAAGAGATATTTGGCTTCCTTCCTTTCCATAACTCATATGGAGTTTTATTTAACCAAGGTCACAAAAGTATTCTATTTTGAATATAACAAGCTGTATTTACAGCTTTTGCCTAGAAATACTTAGGAAGATTCATTTCACAAAGCATGGTTCTTGTCATTTCCTAAATCATCCTTTTCTTTCTTTCTACAACTCCATTCTGTTGTGGAGTTCTAAGAGCAGAGAAATTATAGAAAATTCCAATCTCTTCACAAAACATTCTGAATTTTTCATTTTCAAATTTACCACCATGATCACTTTTAATTCCAGCATAGAAATTCCTTTTTCATTTTGTAAATTTTTGTAAAGAACTTTAAAACATTTAAAGGACTCATCTTTATGTGATAAAAATAATATCTAACAAAATCTAGTGAAGTTATCAATAATTACGAGACCATACTTCTTTCTGCAAAGACTTAATGTTCTACTTTAACCAAATAAATCTATATGTAACAACTCTAGAGGTCTAGACGAAGTTACAATATTTTTAGAAGAAAAAAATGTTTTAACCTATTTTCCTTTCTGAAAACTCTCACAAAAGAAATCTTTGTTAAAACTTATTTTTGGTAAACCTCTTACCAAATCATGTTTAATCAACTTAGAAATATGTTTAAAACTAACAAGACCTAGCTTTTTATTCCAAATTAGTTTTTCTTCATCTGTTGATATAAAACATGAAATATTTTGACTTTGCAAATCTTATAAATTAATCTTATAAAGATTGTTTTGTCTTTTGGTAATATGGAATCGTCTTTGTTTTTTACTACACAAGAATTTTGATTAAAGGATACTTCAAAACCAGAATCACATAATTGACTTACACTAATCAAATTATGCTTTAAACCTTCAACTAGAAAAACATTATCAATAGATGCAAAGGAATCTTTACCGATTTTTTCGATTCTAACTATTTTTCCCTACTGGTTGTCTCCAAAAGTTACTGATCCTCCCTACTTATTTTGAAGATCTAGGAACATAGACCTTCTTCCTGCCATATTTCGCGAGCATCCACTGTCCAAATACCATTGGTGCTGGTTGCTTTTTCCAAGGAAGGAGATCTGCAGTAGATATTATGTTCTTTTTAGGTACCCAGATTTTCTTGGGTCCTTTGAGATTAGTTTTATAATTATTTATTGAATGATAATAAGAATAATATTTGTTTTTCTTTCTTTAAGGAACAAAAATCTTATTGTAACGAATATTGCTATTAGTAAACCCTAAACCACTCTTATCATTAGGGTGTCTATATCTTCTAATCATGTCATTCATCTTTTTTGTACTTTCATTAAAGGTTGATAAATTTGCTGAAAGAGTATTAATCTTTTGTTTCAACTGACTAATTTCCTCAGATCTATCTATAGTTACTTTCTTTTTCATATCGTCTATTTGTTTCTTAAGGCAGACATTTTCTTTCTCTAACACTTCTGTGTTCTTCATGTTTTCAACAAATTTCCTTTTTAAGGCTCTATATTGCTTTAGTATAGCATGTGAATCTTCTAACAGTTCTAAATATGCTTCTTCAAGTTTATTAAGATTAGAAGTTACCTCATCGTCACTTTCTTTTTCAACTACTAAACATATATCTGCTTGAACTGATGCTTCTGAATCGGAATCAGATTTGGGCGAATCCAAATCTTCCCAAGTTGCCATCATGCTCTTTTTGTTTTCTTTACTTTTCTTCTGTTTTCTTCTGAGCAACAGACATTCAAACTTGTAGTGTCCTGGTCTGTTGCACTCGTAGCAAATGATAGAGGTTTTCTCGTTCTTGACTTCATCTTTGCTATTTTTCTTAAAAGAAAAGTCTTTATTTCCCTTTGCTTTCTTTTTCCACATTCTTCTAATCTTTCTTGAAATGAAAGATAGTTCATCGTCTTCTTCACTTGAATCTTGATCAGATTCACTGGTATCATCATTCTTGATTTCTTCAATCTTCAATGCTTTTGACGATGAACTTCTATTTTTCTGAATCTTATGATTCTTCTGACCAGCCTTTAATGCTATAGATTTGTCTCTTCTAAGTTTATCATCTACATCAAGATCTACTTCATGTATCTTCATAGAACCAAGCAATTCGTCTAGCTTTAATTTGCTCAAATCCTTGGCTTCTTATACTGCAGTAACTTTGGGTCTCCATCTTTTAAGTAGACTTTTGATAATCTTTCTGACATGGTCTTGATTATCATATATTCTCCCATGAGCCTTAAGTCCATTAACGATAGTTTGAAATCTTCCAAACATCTGATCGATGGACTCATCTTCTTTCATCTTGAACAACTCATACTGATGTACAAGAATACTGATCTTGGACTCTTTCACCTGATTTGTGCCTTCATGTGTGGTGGATAAAGTGTCCCACATCTCCTTTGTAGTTTCGCATCCATGAACTTTATCATATTCACTTATGCTTAGAGCACAACTCAGAAAGAACTTGACCTTCGAGTTTAATTAAAATCGAGCTTTCTGATCCGCTGACCATCTGATACGAGGAATGATATTTCCTTCATCATCTACTGGTTTGTATGGTCCATTCTCGATGATATCCCAAAGATCAATATGTGTGGATTCTATAAAAAGCCGCATCCTGTCCTTTCAATAATGATAGTCCTCACCATTGAATGCAAGAGGTCTTGTGATCGAGGCACCTTCAACTATAAAAATATGTGATTCAGCCATGGATCTTTGTCCTCACTTTCTAAAGGTGGTTCTTGGAAACCGAGCTCTGATACCAACTGTAGTAAATCACTTGTTAATATAGAATTCACGTAAAGTATACAAAATACACAAGAAGGGGGGTTGAATTATGTAATATTTTTTAGAATACAAAAAACTTTGATATTTCTTGAAACACTTTTTCAACTATCAAATGAATACCAAAGATAATATACTAAAGTAGCTACGTATTTGAATCGCAAACAAATTTTCTCTGCTAGTCTAACAACAAGAAAATTAAAGTGTAAGGTTAGAAAATAGACGCTGCAATTTTATACTGATTCACCCCAAACCTTAGGCTACGTCCAGTCCTCAGAGTTCGTCTGAGATTTTACTATACTCTTCAACTTTACAAGTATTCTTTCTTCCCTTCCAGAGCCTCTTCAGGTCTCTTACACAAAGTATTTTTTCTACTATCTTAGCCTCTCCAGACTCTTAGCCTTTTCTTTCTCTCACTTAGAAAGATATTGTGAGCTTTTTGTTATAGTAGCGTTTGCTCTCTTGTATCACACTTTGAATACAGAATTTTTATAAGTATGTAAAAACTTAAAACTATTCAGTCTTCGACTAGGACTAGTATTTATAGCCTAAGTCTCCAACTACTTCTTGAAAAACTACTTCTAGTTTTTTTTAGAAACCGTTATTTAGTTGAGTTCTGTAACTAACTCCAACTAACTAACTGTCTGACGTACTAGAGTATCTTCT
>JANIJH010315039.1:0-19661 GCA_024520975.1 Erythroxylum areolatum
ATACTGTGTTTTGAATGCGTGATGTAGCCGCCACTCTCGCAGGGCACGGACTCGGACATCACCATCGATGTCGGGTTTGGGTCTTACGGGAGTGGGGTGTTACATATTATGGACATTATGAATTCTTGGTAATGCCATTCGAGTTAACTAATACTCTAGTTGCATTTATGGATCTGATGAATATAATGTTTAGGCCCTATTTAGACCAGTTTATATTGGTGTTTATAGATGATATCTTGGTCTATTCCAAGAATGAGAATGATCATATTGTGTATCTACAGGTTGTGTTACAAACCTTATGGAAAAGTAGTTGTATGCTAAGATGAGTAAGTATGATTTCTAGCTTCAGGAGGTATCTTTTCAAGGATATTTTATTTCTTCTCAAGGGATTAGAGTTGATCCCAATAAAATTAAAGCAATTGTTACTGGAAGCCATCACGGAGTGTGACAGAAGTGAGAAGTTTTATGGGTTTGGCAGGTTATTATCATCAATTTGTGACAGGATTCTTAATAACAGCATCCCCTTCAACTAAACTGCTACAAAAAGGAGTGTAATATGAATAGTCTGTTAGATGTCAAACTAGTTTTCATCAACTAAGAAGAATGCTTACTAAAGCTCATATATTGGCTCAACCCACTTCTGGTAAGGAATATGATATGTTTAGTCATGCATCTAGAAATGGTTCGGGTTGTGTTTTGATACAAGAAGGAAAGGTAGTTGTATATATCCTTAGGCAACTAAAGCTGCACACATATAACTACCTTACATATGATCTTGAACTTACAACAGTAGTGTTTACTTTGAAAATTTGGCGACACTACTTGTATGGTGAAAAGTGTAGGTTTTTTACTGATTATAAAAAGTACCTGCTTACTTAGAAGGAACTTAATTTGAGACAATGGCATTGATTAGAATTGTTTAAAGGCTATGATCGTATTGTGGATTATCATCCTGGCAAAGCTAATGTCGTGGCTGATGTCTTAAGTTAGAAGACCAATTTAGCATTGGTAGTGTAGTAGAGTGAATGGGGGCTTATATCAGATGAGGCTTTAATAGCTTAGTTAAAAGCTAGTCCTATCTTGAGGCAAGAAGTTTGTGATACTCAGAAAGTTGATGATAAGTTGCAATAACTTATCTTGGCGACTCGGGAAAGTAAACAACCAAACTTTTCTGTGAAAGGAGATGGTGATCTGTATTATAAAGATCAATTCCAATTAATGATGAATTAAAGAAAAATTTATTATTTGAGGCCCAAAATACTGTCTTTACAATACTTCATAGTGGAAATAAGATGTATTAAGATCTGAATAAGCATTACTAGTGGACCGGTATGAAACATGATGTAGTGGATTATGTATCTAAATGTTTGCCATGTTAGTAAGTTAAAGCTGAGTACCAAGTTCCATCTGGTTTGTTACATCCTATTTCAATTCCTCAATGGAAATAGGTTAACATCACCATAGATTTTGTCACTTGACTTCCTCTCACTCAAAGGAAGCATGATGTTGTATGGGTGATTGTTGATAAGTTCACCAAGTCTTCTCACTTTCTGTTTGTTTGTCTTGATTATTCATTAGATAGGCTTGTAGACCTATATGTGAATAAGATAGTGAAGTTACATGGGGTGCCATTATCTATCATTTTTTATCATGATCCTCGATTTACTTCGAGATTTTGGAAAATTCTATAAAAGACTTTGGGTACTCAAGTCAAGTTTAGTACCACTTTCCATCCCGAGATCTGAACGAGTTATTCAAGTGTTAGTAGATATGCTTCGGGGTTGTGTGTTAGAATTCTTAAAAAGTTAGGATAATTATCTTGCTTTGATAGAGTTTGCTTACAACAACAGTTATCAAACTAGCATTGACATGGCATCATATGAAGCTCTATATGGTAAGAAGTATAGAACTCCGGTGTGTTGGACAAAATTAAATGAAAGATCGAGCTTGATATTATGAAAGATACTGAAGAAAAATTTCAATCTATCAAACAAAGATTGAAAGCTACGAGTGATAGGTAGAAATCCTATGCTGATTTAAAAAGAAAAGATATTGAGTATCAGGTTGGTGATAAGGTCTTTTTAAAAGTTTCACCGTGGTCCTTATGAGATTCTTAAGAGAGTCTGACTAGAAGCTTATCAGTTAGTTCTTCCTTAAGAATTAGCCAAGTTACATGATGTGTTTCATGTTTCCATGTTAAAAAGATATCGGTGATGATTCATATAAAATTCCTGTCCAAGAAATTTAAATGCAACTGAATTTGTCTTATAAGGAAGGGTTTGTATCTATCTTGGCCAGAGAAGCCCAACAACTCATAAAATAGTAAATACATCTTATGAAAGTACTCTGGCAACACTATGGACTCGAGGAAGCAACATGGGAGCCAGAATCGACCATTAGAGCTCAATATCCTCAGCTATTCTCATCAAGTATGAATTTCGAGGACAAAATTCTTTTAAGGGGGAGAGAATTGTAAGGCCCTAAACTACACCCTAGTTGAAATGTTACATATTTATGAAGGTAATTATGATAGGTGTTAAAATTGTGACATGATTGTAAGTTGTAAATGTTTTGAATTTTTATTTAATGGATCATACTTAGTGATTTAGAATTAATTGATACCATTACAAAATTGATGTATTAAAATGTACATTAGGACTAGGAAAAATTATCAAATGGTAAGACAAGTTGGTACATGAAAATTTGGATGATTAAGCCTATGAATTAGTGACATTTGGCATGGAAATTAAATGACAAATGGCATAGTTAATTAATTGACATATATCAACATTGGTTGAGTGACAAATGGCCCAAAAGAATTATGACATTTGGTAGCTTAAATGGAGGGCAAATGGATTCCATGCTTTGGTGTTAAATGTCTTGTTGAGATAGTGACACCTAGCAGCATATATGTTAAGCCATTGTAGGGAAATTTCTCTACCCTTCATTCTTACCTTACTCTCCACTATAAGCTCTCTCATTTACTCTTAATCTTCTGGATTGTTGCTTCAATTTGTATTATAAACACTTAAAATCCTTGCTAGATACTACATCAAGGAACTCGATTATGTTATCTTCTATGCTGTTTTCTTGGTGCTAAGATTTGCACCTTGATCTTAGATGTGTGCTGGTTGTATGAAGGGCTAGTTTTGCTTGTTCTTTGAAGTAGGAATTTGAAATTAAATAGGTAAGGGAATTCTAAAATTGATAGCATGTTGTGTTATGAATTATGTGATGATTTAAATGGATAGAATATGTATTGAATTGATGATGAAATAAGGTCTAAAACATGATAGTTGTTGATAGATTTGCTTTGGATTTTTATGTATGAAAGATCATGGATTGTAAGCTACCTTATGAATGATTTTTGAATTGGTTTAGACATGAATTTGATGAGATATTGAAGCATGAATAAGGTAGAATTGAAATAAAATTAATGAACTTTATAAGGCTTATTCCTATGATCGTGGGATTTATGGCATGTATTTGAAATAGTACAATATGTTTGATATGTTTTGTTTACAACATCTAACGATATGTAATATATGTTTGTTTGAGTTTTTGGAAGTGCTTTAGAGTGTTTGGCATGTTTTAGTTTTGTTTTGTGTGGCATTTGCATATCCTCCTAGGGGGTATGTGGGTATTACATTATATTAGTCTCGTCTCTATTTAATTTCTTCTAAAACTTACTACATGAAAGAACAAGGCCTAAATATAGACTTATATTCATGAATTTAGGCATATATTCTCAAAATGAACCCTTGGATGTGTGACATAGGAGTCCCTAAGCCAACACAGGTGCAGACCCATATTAATAATGACTTTTATGTATATTAGAACTTTTTACAGTTATGAAAAATATGAAACTAACATAATTCTATATTAAACCCACGTTAATCGAGAATCTTTTGAATTTTTTAGGGTTCCATGAGAAAATAATAGAGCATTATGGAATTGTAAAAAAAACCAAAGTGCAGTCGATAGGAGCTGAATTAGAGAGTCTTGACATAAAACAAAACAAACATGGAGATAAGAAGCAAAGTTATAAGAACCATATCATTATGGTTAGTACATGTTGTATCGATCAAAAATCATACTCAAGACTCTATTACTATGCTGTTGATTTCAAAATAAATTACTAGTTTTACACTCAAAACAGCAAGTATATGAGTCGTAACTTGTAGTAAGAAAAGTAGATATCGATGCTACAAGGATTGTGCGTAGGCTTCACTTAATTCAGGCTACTCTTTGTTTAAGAACCAATTTTAATGAATATAAACTGAAAAATTAAACTAAATCAAACAACTAACAATGAACAAATGATAAAGCAAAAGCACAGAAACTTGAAATTCAATATTTAACAATTAGAAATCACTTTTTCCCTATCTTATCTCCCTCCTACCTTGTTAATTGAATTGTGCCTCACTTAAGATGTCCTAATGTATTAACTACCCTCTCTCAAGGTTTAATTAATTGTCCCTAGCCGAATTAAATGGCTATGATTAAGCAATCTCTCAATCTACAAAATTAGTCCACCAATTCAACTAGTTATGAAGTTATCATATTGATAATCAACTAATTAGCCAATATCTCTCTCTAATTAATCAATTAACATAATGAATGTAGGTCTATAGAGTGCCAATTTTCATTGTATAGCCCTAAACAATTTACCCAACTCAATTTCTCAATGTATTGCAAGGTATAAGCTCAACATTAATCAACAGCATCATTCATTCAAATCAACAAAATAGGAGTTCATCAAGTAGTTCAAAAGTAATCTCTACAAATAACTCAGCTATTGATAATTTCATTAACATCCCCAACAACCAAACAATCCATAATAAGATGTTAGAAGAGAAAAACATAGATGAAGCAAGCTCCTCCTCTTCTTTGCCCAAATTTGGAAAATCTAGAGTTGATGTGCTCTTTACTCAATTTGGATTTGAAATCTTAATTCTCTACCTCTCTCTAGGCTTTAAATCTCTTTTTAAGCCCAAAGAGGCAAGTTCTAACAACTCTTTTCTTCGACCCTAGGGATTTGTGCCCTTATATAGTCATAAAAACCTAAAAATAAGTGAAACCTGTATGTCTCTTCCAGCTAAAGATCCCACGATCGTGGGAATTAGCATGAATCCTATGATCGTGGCTTCTTGTTCTACAACTCCTCCACTTCTCTTCTTCTCTCTTGGTCCTTATCTCAATCACAAAGGTGGCCACCCTCTATTCCTACACCAAAATGATCAATTCTTAACCTAAAACAACATTAACATAAAAGAACAACCACGAAGATCAAAATAAACAAAAGCACATAAAATAAGTCCTAAAACACAACAATAATAGCCTATTATACAAGAAACGCATGCCAAATACTTCGAAGAACACACACTAATGCACAACTATCAACTTCCCCATACTTAAATCTTTACTTGTCCTCAAGCAAAATCAAACACAACAAATCAATGTCATCACTTCATTTTCACAAAGAGCAAACCATGCAATCCCTTAAAGTTTGGCCAACTCAAATGTCAAGCTACTACACATATCATAACTATTTTTCATTTGTGTACATAAGCAAACTCAACTTATGGCACCACCACTCAAAGATAAGAATAAATAGAAAATGAATCTTCCTCATGGTTTCACTCATTTCCATCAAGTGTTTGATGGTTAGTGTTTCGCTCAAGCTTACTATAGGAAACTACACTACCATAGGCTTTCTAATACACTAATTCTCCTCTACAATGATTACATGCATAAATAAATCAAAAGGACTTGCTTCAGGTTGTAATGTGGTAAGCGTTAAGGTAGGTCAAAAGGGGTAAAGGGATTAACACAAGCATTCATAAAGTAATAAGTGAATGAAGGGATAACAAAACATATTTATGAGATACACACATGTAAATATACTACTACTCCACACTTATTGATTCTACTAAAATGTTCTTCCTTTTTTTTCTTTTCCTCTTTTTTTTCAACAATTGAAGAAGCAGTGAACAAATAGAAACTAAATGCAATGTGATCTAAGAGTAGAAGTATCACTCAACTAATCTTAGAAAAAATGTAGCAAAAATCTCAAACTAATGCATCATTTAATACTCTACTAAGCATATGAATGGGTAAGCTAATAGGGTTTAGGGTTTTAAATTGTTGGTTGTTTTTAAGAAACAAAAAGGTTAACGCTCAATGGGGGTAGCAAGGGATAATAAAAGGTAGTTCATTTAAGCCAAAGGTTAACACAAAAAGGGACTTAATTATCTCTATTAAGCATTCATCTAGTAAACTCAAACTGATTCAAAGCAAGTTCTGAAGGTAATAATTTGATATCCTATTTTTCAGTGTATGCTTAGGGTTTAACCCTTGATTAAGTTTGCATATACATGCATAACATTAGCATTCACATATGAATTGATATTTATACACATTAAAAAGATAACATATGCATTCAATTGACTTATCCCGGGATATGAAAGAAGTTAAGTGAACATGAAGAGAATCATCAATTAATATGTCATGAATTTTGGTATGATTGGATTTCAGTTAGTAAATTGGAATTAAATGTTATTGATTAAGAGGTTAATTAATTAAATGTACTTTTGGTCTAAAAATGTCAAATGGTAAGAAAAAAATTGATATATGGAAATTAGGATGATTAAGCCTAAAATTGAGTGACTTGGCATAGTTAAATGTGTGACAAATAGACTAGTAATTAAATAAAAATTGGACCAATTATTACGTGACATGTGGACAAATCTTGGAATGATATGTGGATTGATTTAATG
This sequence comes from Erythroxylum areolatum, assembly GCA_024520975.1. Classification (NCBI taxonomy): domain Eukaryota; kingdom Viridiplantae; phylum Streptophyta; class Magnoliopsida; order Malpighiales; family Erythroxylaceae; genus Erythroxylum; species Erythroxylum areolatum. The sequence goes on from JANIJH010315039.1 coordinate 6,780, forward strand.
GGAGACAAATGGCTACCTAATATTTGGATTAGTGGCAGTTGATTAATTACCTAAATGTATTACATGCCTTAAGACATGTGGTGAGTTTATAAGTTGACACTTAGCATGATGATGAAGCAAATTCCTATAGCAATGTTTTTTCTAGTTCCCTCACCTTTCTCCATCAAAATTGCTTCAAATTTTCTCTGTATTTTAGTCTTCACCCTAACTAAAGTTCAGCATAAAATTACACTTAATTCCTACACCAAATAGCCAAGAAATCTATTCAAAGTTTTCTTCACCTTGCTGTCCAAAAAAAAGAAAAAGCTTAGTTTCACCTTAGAATTGAGTTGATGTTTTCTTGCTTGGAAGGATTGTTTAATCTAGAATTTTGTGTTAAATGGGAAGCCTAATAGGTAAGAAACAATATGAATTTTTTCTCATGTCAAATGGTATAAGAATAATGCTTGAATTGGAATTAAATGTATGTGATATTGATGAAGATATGTACTAGAAAATGTTGCATGAACTTGGAAGTTTTTCTATTTTGTTTTTAGTATATGGAAATCATAGATTATAGGGCATTATGTGGATGTATTATAATGGAACCTTGAGATTCCAATCAAAAAATAAATTCAACTTCAATAAGGTGGATTTATGCCTAAGAAATTTGTTAGAAGAGTGTTTTTGAATTGAGAACGAATTAAACCTATACGCATGATAATGAAGGATAGATTTTAGGTTTGATTTTTGATGCATGAAAGACTAGGATTTGTGAGCTGTTAATTGAATAATTTTGAACTGGAAATTGATTAGTGATGAGGAATTAGAGTATGATTCGGGCCTAATAGAGGTATAATTGATGAACTATAAAGAGGTTGTTTTTAACTTTGGTGTAAAGTGTAAAATAAAATTTGGAAAATTAGAGTTGTAGGTCAAAATTCAGGTTTCAATTTTATCATCCTATTTTGACCTATTTTACATATCTTTACAGCATGAATTTGAAGAAACTCAAAGAATGAAAGTTGTAGATCTAAGTCTTAGCTTAACCACAGTGAAAGTTTCTTGATTAACTAGTGAGTATATCTTGAGTTATTCTCATTTTACTAATACTGCCTGTGACAAACCCCTGTGTAGGAACCTTATATAATTGCCTAATTTTAGGGACTTTATAGCTCGAATTAGTCAAACCATAAAACATGAAAAATGATTATTGATGTCTTAATAATGTTTTTGTGAAACAGTTTGGCCAAAAGATATCTTTATAAGTTTATGAAGTTAATTGAAGTCATAACTTAAAGAAGGGACCTTTTTGGATATGTTGAGTTCAAATCTAGGAATTCTGATTTGTTAAAGGAATAAGTGAGTTCTTTTAATGAAAATATGATCTTTAGGACATGAATAATGTGTATAACTTATGGATGAATGACTATTGGCTAAAATAGGGTATTTATGAATGATAATTGGGTGAATGTATGAGTATATGTTGCTGGAAAAATTTTGGAGAATGTATAGATTTAGCTTGCTAAATTTTCAGATGTAAGGTACCAATTGTGTGTGTATTATGAGAATCTTTTTGATCATGTAAATGTTTAAGGATAAATGTAAACTATGATTGATGAATTTGGATTAAATCAAGCTATTTTAAAGGGACAAACCTAATTGCAAAATGGTATTATACAAAGTATGATGTTGAATGGTTAATAAAGTTGAATAAGGTTACATACCTGGGAAAAGTCAATTGAGCATGCATTAAATATGAAATATGGATATAAGTGCACAAATGAATATGTATTTGGTTGATCGACTTTGTAATGTAAATTATGTGTGAATTTTATGATTTGAGACGCTCAAGTCAGATGCCATTCAGATATTATCAAACCATCCAGGCAATAGCATATATTGGAGCATACTACGAGACAACCTAGATGATCATCCTAGTATTGATTTATTCTATTTAACTTCCAATTATTGAACTGTTAGTGATTTGTATGTGAATTATGGACTTTAATAATCCAAGGAGTTTGATATTCGAGAATGTATTGGAAGTGTTCTGTTTGCATATGAAATTTAAATGATATCTGTTTGTAACTAAATTCTGAATAATTTTAGAATACACAGTGAAAGTTTAATGTTCTCCTGAGGTTCGATTAATATAAGATTCTATCTATGCATCATAAGTGAATGCTATTCATGGAATATTTTGTTATTTGATGTATTTCATAAAATGCATCCTTAGATAAAGGCGTTATGTTCAGAGTAGCCAGGCTGAAATAACTTTAAGCTCATAATTCTGCACGTAGAGCTTTACTCTATGATTTTTGTATTTGACTGAGCCCAATGTGCCAATATCCATATTTGTATCTGAAAGGCGCTCGGTCATAACAAATAATAGCAAATTTGGAGTCTCATAAGCACTTGCATCTGCATTTGTTTATTTATGATTATGAAATTTATGATTATGAAATCATTTATGAAATTGTGATGATTAAGTGATATGCTATGATAATGTGATTGATTAGGTTATACATGTTCTAAAAGAATGTATGTGAAATGTGTGTCATTCATTATGTCTTATTGAGATGGAAAATGTTTGTAAAAATTGTTGGTTGTGTGATATTTATGTATTTGACTTAACTGAGATCATCAATGATGGTTCACTCATTGAGTTCGCAAAACTTATCAAAAATTGCAACGTAGCTTCTCACGTACGAGACAGTAGACCTAGTTCCTAAGATTTTCTAAAGGAATATTTTGGATTAAGATATAGCTCAAAGTCTATCAGCTGACATTAGAGGGGTTATAAATTATATTTTATAGTTTCTTTGACGTATAGAAATTTTATATAAAGGATTGTAAACTTTCTCATGTTTGGTAATGTAAATATTTGTTTCAATGACTACAATGTAAACGTTTGTCAAAGAATGAAATGAAGTGTTAAGGTTTTAAGTATTGTGTATTCTTTATAATGCCATTTAAGAGATTATGTTTGCTCTAACATACCATTGTCATAGGAAATGTACTTAAATGTCCTTTGGATGTTTGGGCATATACTCTATAGTTATGGGGTGTTTCAATTTTGGTATCAGAGCATGGTTTGACATCTATAGGGACATATAATAGTATTAAGACATGATAAATAGTAAGATACTCATTTAGTGATCACAATTATTTTTGTTATAGGTTATCTGCCATAAGAGATCAAGTTGGAGAGTCAGCTAACATGGAGTCTATAGAAGCCAACAGAGAGTCTCCTATCCTTGAGTTTTCATAAATACATCCAAGAATCTCCCAGAGGAGGGAAAGGAGATATGATAAGATTCAGAAGTAGGGGGATGTAAACTTCTACAGAAGTACAGACCCTGCTAAGGCAGAAAGTTGGCTAGAGAGATCTGAAACAGTGTTTGATCAGATGGATTGTGAGTCAGATGAGAGATTAGGTTATACAGTCTCACTTCGGCAAGGTCCAACATATTAGTGGTAGAAGACTATACTAGGTAGTGCCACCAGATTTTGTAGTTTGACCTAGGAAGATTTTCTGATGGTGTTTAAAGAGAATTACAAGTCAAAGATTTATCTGGACAAAAAGATGAAAGAATTTTCAGATCTGAAACACGGAAGTTTGTCAATAGTAGAGTATGAGATAAAATTTAATGAATTAATAAGGTATGAAAATGCATTAATCCTAACTAAGGAGGACAAGTGTCGGAGGTTTGAAGATGGGTTAAATATGGAGATCATAACGAGGCTAGCCAATTTTAATTTGGGTAGTTTTAGGGAGCTTCGAGTGACGTTGATCAAGTTGAGTAGTTGTTGAAGGATAGTCAGGGAGAGTATAGATAAGAGTTACGAGTGAAGAGACAGAGTGAAACTCAGGCTGATTTTGGTAAAAGCTTCAGTAAACGTTAGAATGGATTGTCTCGATTCCAAGCTAGATTGAGACAATCTAGGTTTCGACTAAGAGGTGGATTAGTTCAGATTGGTAAAGGTAAAAGACAAGTTCCCTCTAGGTAGTCACAGCAGATGCTTGATTGTGTGCATTGTGGAAAGAAGTGTGGTGGTAAGTGCGGGAGGTTATCTAAAGCTTATTTCCGTTGTGGCTCTGTTAAGCATCAGATCAGAGATTGTCCCGAGACTTTGGGACCACAGTCTAAAATGAGAAGAGGAACAATGACTAAGACAATGGTCTAGTAGAGTAGAGCTATTGGATCAGTATAGAGAGGCAGAGGTAGAGGTAAGACACAATCAGCAAAGTCGAGTAGTAGGACTGGGGTGAGGAGTAACCAGTTGTAGTCTTAGGTCAGGGTCTTTGCCATCACTAGATAGGAGGCACAGAACTCCCCAGATGTGGTAGTAGGTGTGTTGAATGTTTTTAATTTTGAAGTATTCACATTGGTAGATCTAGGATCTACATATTCATTGATCACACTGCATTTGGCATCTAGATTGCATCGTGAGAGAGAAATACTAAAATGTGGTTTAGTAGTGAGTACTTAAGTAGGTAGTACTACAGTAATTGGGGAAATATGTAAGGAGTGTATTATACGAATCGATCAGGTAGAGTTAGAGGCTAACCTGATAACACTACAATTGAAGGAGATAGATATTATTTTAGGCATGGATTGACTCACTACTCATAGGGCTGTGATGAACTGTTATACTAAGGAGGTGATCATTGAATCCCTTAGTTAGCCTAGAGCAACGTTTCGAGGTATCAGTCAAGCAGTGCCAGCGAGGTTGATTTCCTCGATGAATGTCTTGAAGTTGATCCAAAGTGGATGTGAGGCTTATTTAGCCTAAGTGACTGACATGTACTGGGCAGACAGTTTAGGATATTCCAGTTGTTAGAGATTTTTTGGACGTGTTTCCTAGTGAGTTACCAGGGGTTACCCCAGAAAGAGAAACAAAGTTCACGATTAACCTTGTTCTAAGTACCACTCTTATATAGATTCCTCCATATAGGATGGCACCTGTAGAACTGAAGGAACTCAAGGCCAGTTGCAAGAGTTGTTGGATAAGGGTTTCTTCAGACCCAGTGTATCACCTTGGGAAGATCCAAAAGATTTGACTGATACTCAAATTCTCTTTAGATTAGCTGATTATTATAGAAGGTTTTTCAAGGGCTTTTCACTGATCTCAACCCCTTTAACAAAACCTTTAAGGAAGAGTGTGCCTTTCAAATGGAATGGTGATTGTCAGAGAAGATTTAAGGAGATAAAGCATGTTAACTACAACACTGGTATTAGCTATTCCATCTGGATCTGTAGGATACGTTGTGTATAGTGATGCTTCACACCAAGGTTTAGGATGTGTGCTGATGCAGTATGGCAGGGTAATAGCATATGCATCAAGATAATTGAGGTCTCACGAGTTTAATTACCCAATGCATAATTTAGAATTTACTGCTATAGTATTTGCTTTAAAGATTTGGAGACATTACCTATATGGTAAAACTTTTAAGATATTTACTGATCATAAAGGTTTAAAATATTTGTTGAGTCAGAAGGAGTTGAATATGAGACAATGAGATGGATAGAATTGTTAAAAGATTATGATTGTACAATTGAGTATCATCCTGGTAAAACTAACGTGGTAGCTGATGCATTAAGCAAGCAAGAAGTCCAATAGCAGTGTGGCTAAAGTACAGTTATCAAGGTTATCGAGCCTAGTTCATTTGAGAGCACTAAATGTTGAATTGATTTTAGGGCAGAATGAAGCACTAATAGCTACACTGAAGTTGAGACCTATATTGCACGAAAGAATCAGAAAGGCTCAGAATAGAGATCTATTGGTGAAGTTAATTGAGAAGTTGAAAGTGAATCTGGATTCTGAATTTGAATTGAGAGAAGATATAATATGGTTAAAGAAAAGATTATGTGTTCCTGATGTTGATGATTTAAGGAAAGAGATTATAGAGGAAGCACATGTAGCAGCCTATGATATGCATCCTAGTACAATCAAGATGTATAAGATGCTGAAACAACATTTTTGATGGCTAGTGATGAAAAAGAAAGTGGCTGAATATGTGGATAAATGTTTGACTTGTCAATAGATAAAAGTTAAGCATAAAGCTCTGGTTGGTATGTTACAGTCCTTGCCTATTTCGGAGTGGAAATGGGAGAGAATCATAATGGATTTTATTATAGGTTTGTTGAGGAATCTGAGGCAACATGATGCCATTTGGGTCATTGTTGATAAATTGACCAAGTCGGCTTACTTCTTACCAATGAGAGAGAATAACTCACTAGATCAATTAGCTCGGAGATATGTGAATGAAGTAGTGAGGTTACATAAAGTTCCAGTGTCCATTGTATCAGACAAGGAACCTAGATTTACCTCGAGAACCTAGATTTACCTCGAGATTTTGGGATAGTCTATAGACAACATTGGTTATAAAGTTGAACTTTAGTACTGCATTTCATCCACAGACAAATGGACAGAGTGAGAGAACGATTAAAACTATTGAGGATATGCTAAAGGCTTATGTATTAGAGTTTCAAGGAGCATAGGTGTTAAGTCAAGAGGACTTCACTTCTATTCATTTTGATGACAATCAAATAATAATAATCTTAGAAATGTATGAACTATTTTGATGGGTTTGTTAAGTGTGCAGATAAATATAAGTAACACTTAGGTAACAATAATAGAAGCATAAGACGAAGCACAACATAAGGCACAATATAAGACGAAGCGCAGCAACATAAGATGAAGCATAAGACGAAGTCGAAGTAAAAGACGAAGCTCAATATAAGACAAAGCGCAGCAATATAAGACAAAGTGTGACAACATAAGATGAAGCACAGCAACATAAGACAAAGCGCAATGTTGGACACCGGAAACTTTTTCTTTAAAAATAAGCATGACTTAAATTAATTTTGGAGTTTTGATAGATTTAATTTTGGAACTATACTTATGTCAAGGTTAGTAGGATTTGTTGAATTGGTAAGTGGAAATTAAAGTGTTAATACAATAAGGATGTTCAAGGGCATTTTGGGAGATTACTTTAGCATAATAGAACCTAAGCTTATAAGAAAGGGTAAGATTGACTTTTTGAGCTCATTAAAGGTACAAATGGGATAAGATTGTGTTGTTTGCTTGTGAAGAGGAGAAAGATGTGAATTGAAGAGGGAGAAGAGAGAGAAAATGAAAGTAAAAGAGAAAGGAGAAAGGCTTTGGAGAAAAAAAAGAAAGAAGACAAATAAAAATTGTTAAGGTAGGTAAACCATCTTTTCTTCTTGCTTTGTTAAAGGAAAGGAGTTAGTCTAGAGAATGGCAAAGTTTATGTGGAAAGAAGATGGAGTAAGAGAACCCAATTAATTTTTAGGGTTCCTAAACTAGGTCTGGGTTTTCTAACCCAAATGGGTTTTAAGTAGGTTAGATTTGAGTTCATTTTGTGTTTGGTTGAAATTTCTGTAATGTTTGAAGTTTTTGAGCTTATTGGAAAGTTGTTTTGAATGGAACCTTGGTTATTGTAGGGAACCAAGGAAACCCTAACCAAGAGCAAAGGGAAAGGCGAGCTTGACTTGGTTTTCGCGAGCTATTTAGGTGGGTAATATATTTATAGTTTTTGCGTGATTGGAAAAATTCTTGCCTATGTATATATATATATATATATATATATATATATATGTTTGATATTGTCTCGTTGTAAATGTTGGAAATGCATGATGAAATATGTCTATCGTTGCACCTTGATAGAAGCCATGATATTCGGTATTGTATGAAAAATGAAAGAAAAGTTTTTAAAGGTATAAAAGCATTTTGATAAAAATGATTCTGAGCATGATTATATGCTTCTATTTGGGCAAGAGTGGAACCATTCTATCGTTACGTGCACGTTCACAAGAGCCTTCTCCCGGTTGCCCGCTTGTGGCATATGAACTCCAAAATGGACTCATTCTGTTCATGGGGTAAACTTCAGTTTCCTCATTCTGTTTCATGGAACACTCGAGCCATTTGTTGTGCATTGCATTTTGATTGTTAAGTATGAAGCATAATGAGTGATATGTGTTATGAGCTGTAATATGATGCGAATTAAATTTTTAAGAAATGTTTGAATTGCTAATTGCAAGTCTATATATATATGTACATATGTATATGTATATATCTATGCATATGCTTGAAATTGGGGCTAGTTGCCAATGGCTATAAGTATATTAACCACTGAGTTGTGTTGCTCACCTCCCCATTATTCCCTCCTCAGGTGCAGAACAAGAAAGTTAGTAAATCCTTACAAGGTATCGGAAGCTCCAAGTTATTAGAAGCTTTGCAAATAAGTTAGCTCAATCACCTTTGGATAGCTCCATAAGCATGTTAAACATTAAACATCTTACATACATTGTAACCGTGTTAAGCTTTTTTTTAATGTCAATATGTGATTAAAGTTATGTATGACCTTATGGTTGTTTTGATAAAAGAGTTAGAACTAAAAAGTTCCTCAAATCTATATGCACGTTTCTCTGTAATTATTCATTTCAAAATCTAAGTCTTTTCTAGGTGTAGAAATCATGTGCCAACTTTAGGGGCAAATCTAGGGTTGATTGAGGCAAAATTAGTCAAAAATTGTCGTCTGGAAAGTGTAGCTTATTCTTTTAGCTTTCCAACGATATATAGCATAGCAATTTTGGACTTTTAGATGAAAAGTTATGATCCTTGTATAGGAAGAAGTATCTTCTGTCTTTCGCTTCTTCTTAGTTTTACTTCTTCTATGATGATGTCATCTTCTTCTGTATGATGTCATCTTCTTCTTAGTTTTGTTTAGTTTGTCTTTTGTTTCTTCTTAGTTTTGGTTCTTCTGTGATGACATCATCTTCTTCTGTATGACATCATCTTCTTCTATGTTTTGCTTCCTCTCAGTTTCACTTCTTCTGTATGACGTCATCTTCTTCTGTGTTTTGCTTCGTCTGTGTTTTGCTTCCTCTTAGTTTTTCTTCTTCTGTGATGACGTCATCTTCTTCTGTATGATGTCATCTTCTTCTGTGTTTTGCTTCGATTGTGCTTTGCTTCCTCTTAGTTTCGCTTCTTCTGTGTTTTGCTTCCTCTCAGTTTTTCTTTTTTTATGATGTCATCTTCTTCTGTATGACGTCATCTTCTTCTGTGTTTTGCTTCGACTGTGTTTTGCTTCCTCTTAGTTTCGTTTCTTCTGTGATGACGTCATCTTCTTTTATGTTTTGCTTCCTCTTAGTTTCGCTTCTTCTGTGGTGAAATCATCCTCTTCTGTATGACGTCATCTTCTTCTGTGTTTTGCTTCGTCTGTGTTTTTCTTCCTCTTAGTTTTGCTTCGTCTGTGATGGCGTCATCTTCTTTTATGTTTTTCTTTGTCTGTGTTTTGCTTCCTTTTAGTTTCGCTTCTTTTGTGTTAAAGTCATCTTCTTCGGTGTTTTGCTTCGTCTGTGTTTTGATTCCTCTTAGTTTCACTTCTTCTGTGATGACGTCATCTTCTTCTTTACGACGTCATCTTCTTCTGTGTTTTGCTTCGTCTGTGTTTTGCTCCTTCGGCCTTTCACTTCGTCTGTCTTTTGTGTCTTCTGTGTTTCGCATCTTCTGCCTTTTGTTTCTTCTGTCTGTCTATTCCTTTGTCTTTTGTATCTTTTGCGTTTTGTATCTTTTGTCTTTTGTTTCTTCTATCTTTTCGTTCCTTCTTCCTTTTGTATCTTCTGAGTTTCATACCTTCTGTGTTCGTATCTTCTGCCTATTGTTTCTTCTGTCTTTCCTTTCCTTTTGTCTTTTGTATCTTCTGTGTTTCGTATCTTCTGTCATTTGTTTCTTCTTTCTTTTCGTTCCTTCTGTCTTTTGTATCTTCTGTGTTTCGTATCTTCTACCTTTTATTTCTTCTGTCCTTATGTTCCTTCTGTCTTTTGTATCTTCTGTGTTTCGTATCTTCTGTCTTTTGTTTCTTCTATCTTTCGGTTCCTTCTGTCTTTTGTATCTTCTGTGTTTCGTATCTTTTGCCTTTTGTTTCTTCTGTCTTTCCATTCCTTCTGCCTTTTGTATCTTATGTGTTTCGTATCTTCTGCCTTTTGTTTCTTCTGTCTTTCCGTTCCTTCTGTCTTTTGTATCTTCTGTGTTTCGTATCTTCTACCTTTTTTTTCTTCTATCTTTCCGTTCCTTATGCCTTTTATATCTTCTGTGTTTTGTATCTTCTGCCTTTTGTTTCTTCTATCTTTCCATTTCTTCTGTCTTTTGTATCTTCTGTGTTTTGTATCTTCTGCCTTTTGTTTCTTCTGTGGTTCCTTCTGTCTTTTGTATCTTCTGTTTTTCGTATCTCGTGCCTTTTGTTTCTTTTGTCTTTCCGTTCCTTCTGTCTTTTGTATCTTTTGTATTTCGTATCTTCTGCCTTTTTGTTTCTTCTGTCTTTTAGCCTCTTTTGTCTTTTGTGTTCTTCTATGTTGATTCTGAATGCTGGGCTTCGGAAACGGGGTCCAGCATTGTTTGGTATCAGAGCTTAGGTTTTTCCTAGGCTTAGAATGCATAGTAGGATGAAGTGTTATGATATGTGGTTACGGGTTGCTTTGTAAATTGACTGAATTGCATTAAGTGACATGCATGTCATGCATACATGTAGAAATTAAGACTAAAATGAAGAGTAAGCCAATAGTTAGTGTCTACATTGAAGGAGTAAGATGCCACCTTGTAGAAGGACATGAGGAGTATTGCAAGGATCAATTACACCTGACTCTCCACCAAGGGAGAAGAGAACTGATGAGTCTATAGCCCTAGGGAATGTTGAGGCTTCGATAGGGCCAAGTAGTGAGTCCGTTTGATCACAGATGCAGGAGTCGCCTGCTCCATCAGAACAAGTGCCTCCTTTCGAACCAAGATTATTTTAGGCATTCTCTCAAGCCTTTGTCCAAGCTATGGGTCAGATGCCGTAATCTTCTACTCCGGCCCCAGTTAAAAAGGGGAAGTAATTCGATAAGTTGAGGAAGTATGGAGCAGTGGACTTCTATGGAACCACTTCTATGGAACCACTGATCCCGAGGAAGCTAAGACATGGTTGAGAAAGACCAAGAGAATACTGGATCAAATGGATTTTGAGGATAATGAGAAGGATGTGTATGTTGTTAGCTTGCTTCAAGGTGATGCTCTGCATTGGTGGGAGAATGTGTCGGGGAGTCAGATGAGACCGCTAGTGCTCGCATGGGAAGATTTCTTAGCAGTGTATAAAAAGAAATACTTGTCTGAGGTGTATATTCAGCTGAAGCAGAGGGAATTTTCGAGTCTCACCCAGAGGGAGATGACTGTGAGCAAGTATGAGCGTCAGTTTACACAGTTGTCTAGATATGCAGTAGAGATGATGCTGAGTGAGGTGGCTAAGTGTCGTCAGTTTGAATCAGGATTGCACTTAGCAATAAGAGAGAAAGTGGTGGTGCATAAGTTCTACGATTTTCAACAGCTGGTTGAAGCGACCTTGAGGGTTGAAAATATGGAAAACGTAAAAAGCACCATGAGCAAAAAGAGAAAGGGGAGAGAACAGTTCAAGAGAGGAGATGGTACTTTTATGTCTGAGAGGAGTGCCAAGACTTTTCCAGTCTAGTCTGAGGAGAGGAGCAGTGGTGCAAGTAGGCCTCAACCGATGAGTACTTCTACTGTTTCTCATCAAGCCTCAATGGTGGTAGGCAGTAGAAGGGGAGAAAGGGACAAGTCATCTGTCCCTAAGTGCGACCATTGTGGCAAGTTCCATGGAGGGGAATGCTACAGATTGACTGGAGCTTGTTTCAAATGTAGAGAGAAGGGGCATATGGCTAGAGAGTGTCCACAGTATGCAAGAAGAGAGAGAGCATAGATGCAGGGTTTGAAGAGAACTGAGGCAGTGGGATTAAAGACTGCAACTGAAGTGGGCAGCTCTGATGCAATAAGGAGAGTGAATCCTCCAGGAAGACTAAGGGGGCAAGCACCAGCTAGAGTGTTTGCAATAACACGGGAGGATGCAAAGACCGCTCCAGAAGTTGTGACGGGTATGACTAAATTATTTGTTAATGATGTGATTGTTTTAATTGAACTGGGTTCTACCCACTCCTTTGTTTCATCAGGTAAAACTATGTTGGGTAAAGATTTGAGCCAATTGGATACTCCTCTGATGGTGAGTACTCCAATCGACCAATGTATTATGATTAGCCAAGTTTATAGAGATTATGAGATACATGTTGGTGGGGGAAACTTAGTGATGGATTTAATGCCATTGAAGATGGGAGGATTAGATGTGATTCTGGGTATGGATGCCTTAGAGAAGTACAATGCCAACTTAGATTGCAAACAGAAAACAGTGGAGTTCGAGTTGGATGATGGAAGAAAGGTGATGTTTAAGTGAGATAAGAAATTTAGCTCATCGAGAATTATTTCGGCTTTGATGGTAGAGAAAATAATGAGGAAAGGGTGTGAGGCATTTTTGGCCTATGCAGAAGACACGTGGGCAGATAGAGGGAAGTTAGAAGATATATTAGTAGTTAGGAAATTCCCAGATGTCTTTCCCGAAGAATTACCAGGACTATCACCACCTAAGGAAATTGAATTTCCCATTGAGCTTCTTCCAGACACAACGCCAATTTCGATTCCATCTTATAGAATGGCTCCAGTAGAACTGAAGGAGCTTAAGGAGCAATTGGAAGATTTGTTGGGAAAAGGTTATACTAGGCCGAGCTCTTCACCTTGGGCAACGCCGGTTCTTTTTGTAAAGAAGAAAGACGGATCTTTGAGAATGTGTGTGGATTATAGGAAGCTTAATGATGTCACCATTAAGAACAGATATCCGCTCCCACACATAGATGATTTGTTGGGCCCCGATTTCCTTTTCTTACTAGATAAGCATGTGTTCAGTTTATTTTGAGGTTGAGTTTGATTTATTGGTTTTGGTTAGAACTTAATTAGAATGTCAATAATTTGAGGTTTTATTGCTTAGGTTGA
>JANIJH010318142.1:0-19603 GCA_024520975.1 Erythroxylum areolatum
TATAAGGTATTATTCTATCATAACGAAGGTACGCAATTCATAACCTAGCTCTCATTGCTTTTCGGCAACCCTACCTTTACCAGAAACCTAACTTGAGCGTCGGAGGGGCTAATCGGGACATAACCCCCGACGTGCCTTCTTCGTTTTGCAGGGATCTCACCGTCGGAATCATAGTAAAAAGCAGTCAACTCATGGACTCAAACGGCAACGCACAATTCCGCCAGAATCCGGCAGAACCAATATTTATAAATTTAATTAAACAATTTTATATTTTTACATTCAACAATTGGCCCTCGCTTTCCTCATTCTATCCACAAAGTCCCAAGCTTTTGTGGGTTAAGAATTCGATATGCTGGTCAAAAGTCGAAATAATAATTTTTATATGTTAAAAGATATTAATTAAATATATTCAATTTAACCTATCCGTTCAAATATCAATTTAAAGGTTGTTAATGTAATATGTTCTTAATTTGAGGATGCTTGATGGCCTTTCCTGATACACTCTGCATCTACACCCACTGGAAATACTTCAAAGGCAATCCAGCTTTATCACTTGCTTCACTTAAACCAAGCAGCTTGCTGAATAAAATGCAAACAAGCTCCACATGGAACACGCACATAGATATATGTTTATATATATTAACTTGGTACGATAGGTCCTATGTTTATCCATAAAGCAAGCATGACGTTTCAAACATATTAATTTTTTAAAAATTGTAGTGAAATGTAAAGGGGTTGACATAGTGCCAAAAATAACATAATCGGGTTGACATGTTCCAATCCGAGCAATTGCGTATACGTAAAATTGTAGGATATTATAATCTTAATTTACTTCGCAAGATGCATAATAAGAATACAGATCATTACGTGCATCTTTATCTTTTCAGAATACACTGTAATAACCGATGCCGAAAGAGAAGTGAAAAATTGACAGAAACCATGGGGGAGGACGTCTAACATCTACTTTAGTTTAACTCACACGAGCCTTGTGAATGGCGATTATGGATTAGTGGCTGCACATTTGTGTTAGAAGCACGGGTCGTGAGTCGTGACGCTTGAAAACAGAAGAAAAGGAGAGGTGCCAAAAGCTGGCCTGACCAATAGGCTCCAGCGTCCGGAATCCGGCAGAGGACTGTATCCTTACACCGAAAGGATAATTGGGTAATGTCAAGCTGACACGGTGACTGTTCGATTTATTTAGTACTTTTCATTAAAAATGTCAATGGATCTATTAATAGTGTAACTCGTGAGTTAATTAATGGCCATATACGCTGGCCACAAACATAATTCCAGAAAAGATAAGAATTTCAGTCTATTAAGATGGGAAATATGTAAGGTGTAGTAAATCACATGTAATTACCATAATTTGAAAAACTCCATATTTTACTCCAAATGATATGTTTTTCTGTTGGTGGAGAAGAAGGAAACCTCTTGAAAATACAATTAACAGAAATAGTCAATTTACCTTGATACCAACAAAGGAGTAGGCAAGATAAATTCATGTATTTCATTTTCATTTACTTTCTAGTAGCAAAGCTGTCAAGAACTAAGAAACGAAACTATGGTTAGAAGCAAACCATGGTGAAGTAAGCGGTGGTGAAGGGAAGAAGCCTATATAAGGGATGCTAGCAAGTCTCTTTGTACAGGTTCCAGCCTCCAGGTATTATTTTTCGTTGGAAACCTTTCATTACCAGCGCTTGGTGTTTTATGTCAGGTTGCTACCTTCCTTGCCAATCCTCTTTTCTCTTTCGTGCTTTAACGCTCATACTTATCCGCACTTGTTTTAGATATTCGTTTCCTTTCGCCCTTATCTTCAATTTAAGCTTAGATATATAGTCTTTATCTTTTGCTTCTCCAGTTTTCCGTTCTGCTGGATATATTATCTTAAACAATTGTATAACTGATTTATTTTTTCGTTGCAGATACGAAGATGGCAAGCAACGGAACGGAGAACGCAGAGTTCAGCTTTACCAGCAACAACAGTGCAAGTGCAAGTGCAAGTACAAGTACAGGAAGAAAAGGGCTGCCAAAAATTCAGACACAGAAGAAAACTAACGATGTGTGTCACGACGACAGTACTCCTCCAGTGAAAGCCCAAACAATCGACGAACTCCATTCTCTTCAGAAGAAGAGATCAACTCCCACTACACCAATTACAGGAACACAAGGTGCCTTCTTTACCACCCTCTCCGAAGAAGAACGCCAAAAACAGCAGCTCCAGTCTATCAGGTACATACGTATCTTTAATTTTAATTTACTAGTTACCCATTGCCCGGAAAAATCACCAGCTAGAAGTCATTCATATGGACTAGTGCATCTTTGGCGTCTCTGACGAGGGAGACAGGACCCAAGGTGGTGAAAGGAGACCCAGCGAGAAAGTCAGAAGGACAGAAGGTGACACACACATCTCATTCCCACCATTTCACTCCTACTATAAGCGTGACTGATAGCTCCCTCAAGTTCACTCACGTCCTCTATAATCTTTCTCCCGCTGGTAATTCCCATTTACTCCCTTATTTAACTTCTTTTGTTAAATTATACCTAGTTTGTCATAAGCTAAAATTAGATAGCTCTTATTTAATCCCTACCTTTTGGGCAACTGGGCCTGAATTGATGAGATGAATGGAAAGTTTAACAGTTCTTTACATCATCGAGTTGATCTGTTAATAATAATAAAAAGATTTGGGGCTTTTAAGAATAGATAGCGTAGACCACTAGAAGTCAAAGATCCAGACCAATATTAAATTTAATGTATACAGGGTAGTGACAGTTAATTATAATTTATAGTCGTTAAATAAGAGGCTGCCTAATAACCAGAGATGTTGGAAAATGAACAGAGCTATACGAGCAAGCTATCAAGTATGAGAAGGGTTCATTCATAACATCAAATGGCGCTCTGGCGACTCTTTCCGGGGCAAAGACGGGCAGGTCGCCGAGAGACAAACGGGTTGTCAAGGACAAGACCACTGAAGAGGAACTTTGGTGGGGGAAGTAAGTTCTAGTGCTTGTGCTTCCACATGTTTTCTGTTGCTTTTTTTCCTTGATGCATTAACTGCTCGCTTCTGCAGGGGCTCGCCCAACATTGAAATGGACGAACAAACTTTCCTAGTTAACAGAGAACGAGCCGTCGACTACTTGAATTCACTGGAAAAGGTATCATTTTACGTTCTTTGGTAAAAATTGATAATACTTGCGGCCAAGGTGGTTCGTTTTAACTTTCAAGGGCTTGTCCCCTTCTGACGACGTAAGTAAAACTCTAAGCGGTGTCCTCAAGTCTCCACCTCACGCTAAATGGCTAACCATACATGAAGACGTGCGAATGCTACGTCAACCCCCGAGAAAAAGCCATAACCATCGCATGGTCTCTACAGACGTTGTCATCAGCACTTCCGTTTTCTGGGTCCCAAGACTGCGGCTAGAAAGCCGGATATCTACTACAAACGTAGTTAAATGCCTTTTATTGTCGATAGTCCTCAAGTATGGTCTAGGTTATTTGGTTACAGTAGTCACCAATTTTGGTGGTGGTGGTGGAAGAAGAAGATTCTGTAAATAGTTTTCACCTTTTTAAGATTAGGGGATCAAATTCTGGATTTAACATACTCTTTAAGCTTAGATATTGGTGGCGTAGATGACATATCCCTTGATTTGCAAAATGATTTACTTAAATTATATAATTAACAAATTGTTTAGTGATTTTAAAATTTTTTAGAATTATTAAGTCTTTTTTATATGATTTATTAGAATTATATAATTTATGAATTGTTTCTTGATTTTGGATGTTTATTTAATTCATTACAAACAAATAGCAACTACTTATTCACTTGGTTGTATATATTTTTCCATATTTTTATTTAGGTTGAATGTTACTGTTTCAAGTGCCCTGATCCCTCCCTCCATTTCCGCACTTGTAGTATTGGGTCCAATAATATGGAACGCCCACTGCGGTTGTTGGTTGTTGTCAGGTTACAGCTCAACAGCATTAACCACACACTTCAACCAAATGATGTCATTCATACAATATTTCAATGGTGTCATGTCACAGGTCACTATGGTTCTAAGTAGTATTTATGTTAAATGCTACAGTTCATGAAGTCTTTTGAGTGTATTTGGACTCTTAACTGATTGGGCTTCTCGACCGATAGCTACTTGATAACTATTTGACTATCTGTGCTCCTAGATTTAGTCTTTTCTGCAATATGTCCAGTCCCAGAGAGTTGATGGATTCATTGGACCTAATTATATTCAGGCTTCCAGTTGGCTCCTGTAGGGTCTTAGAAATGATAAAGAGTTTGTCCATCTTTCAATCAATGTTTCTTGAATCTGTATTCTGAGACATCCGAAATTTAAACAAAAGTAGTTTAATTTGAACTATGAACGGAAGCCTTGATAGTTGAAATTTGTCCTCAAATTTCAGGTTTTTGTGAATGATCAATTTCTCAACTGGGACCCAGAACACCAAATTAAAGTCCGTATTGTATCTGCCAGGGCTTATCATTCTCTGTTCATGCACAACATGTAAGTATTACCATCAACATCACTGAACAGGATTCTGTTTCTGCCATACGAGTTAAAATTCGTTGATCAGGTCTCTATTTATGGCTAATCGAAAGTGAAGAAAATTTTGATAATTGTACTATGTTTTCCTCATCATCCGATGATTATAATTCATACAAACCAGGCATTGGAAAGGAAGTATATTGGAAAATTTATCATGGTTCATGTGCTTCTAAATATCTAATCTTCAAGATAATTAAACAGAGGAGGAAAAAAAATGTAGATTCAAGGATTTGTTAGCTTTGTGTATGTGGCATAATCGGGTGGGATACAGGTGCATACGACCCACTCCTGAAGAGTTGGAGGACTTTGGAACTCCAGACTTCACTATATACAACGCAGGACAGTTCCCGTGTAATAGGTACACCCATTATATGACCTCCTCTACTAGCATAGACGTTAATCTTGCCAGGAGGGAGATGGTCATCCTTGGCACACAGTATGCTGGGGAAATGAAGAAAGGTCTGTTCAGTGTAATGCACTATCTCATGCCTAAGCGTGGAATATTATCCCTTCACTCTGGTTGCAATATGGGGAAGGATGGAGATGTTGCCCTCTTCTTTGGATTATCAGGTATATTTAAGGTGTGATCGTCATGATTCGTTGATAAACTCTACTTGATGGTCGTGTTACTTGTGATCTTGTTGCTTATAAACTCCCTTTTGGTTTTATTTGTCATAGGTACCGGGAAGACAACCCTTTCTACAGATCATAATAGGTACTTAATTGGAGATGATGAGCACTGTTGGAGTGAGAATGGTGTCTCTAACATTGAAGGTGGTTGTTATGCCAAGTGCATTGATCTATCACGAGAGAAGGAGCCTGACATCTGGAATGCCATCAAGTTTGGGACTGGTAAGTAATTATTTTACGATCTGAAGTGAATCAAAAATTTGCAAATGAAGAGCTTTTAAGGCCTGAAAGCCTCCGCTTGGTGGAGTTGAGTTGAAGCTAACAAGTGTTCTTATGTTGTCACAGTGCTGGAGAATGTGGTGTTTGATGAGTATACTAGAGAAGTAGATTACATAGACAAATCTGTTACAGGTACTCTAGATTAATTACTTGCTTTTGTCTATCTCATTACTTGTTTTTACGTATTGAAGCAAATATTAGTTTGATATATTCTCTTTTCTAACTATGACTCAAGTTGCAGGGATCAACTGATATCAACTTTGTTTATTGCAGAAAACACTAGAGCAGCAT
Organism: Erythroxylum areolatum; assembly: GCA_024520975.1. Classification (NCBI taxonomy): domain Eukaryota; kingdom Viridiplantae; phylum Streptophyta; class Magnoliopsida; order Malpighiales; family Erythroxylaceae; genus Erythroxylum; species Erythroxylum areolatum. The sequence goes on from JANIJH010318142.1 coordinate 5,758, forward strand.
ATCCTATAGAGTACATCCCGAATGCAAAGATACCATGTGTTGGTCCCCATCCCAAAAATGTCATCCTTCTGGCGTGCGACGCCTTTGGAGTGCTCCCACCTGTTAGCAAACTGAACTTGGCACAGACCATGTACCATTTCATCAGTGGTTATACTGCACTGGTACTTCTCTTAAAAATTCCAAAACAATTTGAAGTAGTTCTTCAGGTGGAATACATACAGGCACGGTTTTGAGATATTCTGTTGAATGAACAGGTTGCTGGCACCGAGGACGGAATTAAGGAGCCAACAGCAACATTTTCAGCCTGCTTTGGTGCGGCTTTTATAATGCTGCATCCTACCAGGTATGCAGCACTGCTGGCTGAAAAGATGCTGAAGCATGGGGCTACAGGATGGCTAGTAAACACTGGCTGGTCAGGTGGCAGGTATGTATGTGATGGCGTCCACATGTTCTAAGTATAAATTATCATCAATTTTAGGTGGTAATTACAATGTTTTAATGCAGCTACGGATTTGGAAGCCGTATCAAATTAGCATACACTCGGATAATAATTGATGCTATACACTCTGGTAATCTTATCAAGGCAAACTACAAAAAGACCGAGGTGTTTGAATTTGAAATCCCAATAGAAATTGAGGGCGTGCCTTCAGAAATTCTTGATCCTGTGAACACTGTAAGTCCATTTTTTTTAAAATTCAGCAGAAAGCGTAAAAATCAATCATCATTATGTACGTATGAGTTTGGTTTGTATTGCAGTGGTCGAACAAAATGGCCTACAAGAATACCCTGTCAAAGTTGGCTGGCCTTTTCAAGAAGAATTTTGAGGTGTTCACTAATTATAAGATTGGCAAAGATAATAAGTTGACTGAGGAGATTCTTGCAGCTGGTCCTGTGTTCTAAGTAATGTAAAGAGATGGATATGTAATGTCCAATCAAAGGAGGCTAATGCTAATCCATGTTTAGTGATGTAATGGTCCTGGGTTTACGACAACTAGCAGCCATTATAATGTATCTAAGTTGAAAGGTTGAACCGGAATGTCCTGATGGGAATTAAAGCATTATAAAGACTTCAAATGTGCGAGATGTTACAGTTTCATATTTTCATAATTAGAAATAAAGTGAATGGTATCATTGTAATTTGTATTATTGATATCTACGTGCTTCATTTATTTCAACCGGTCTAAATACAAATATTTTCCTATGAAAATTAGTAGTAATACAGGTTAGAAAAGAATTATTGTTATTAATTTTTAATTTCAACTATAAAAACAATATGTTGAATTATATTTACAAACACTTTAAGTAGCACCAAAATCAAGAAAGCACAACCTGTACCGCAAATATCTACATAAGTCGATCGCTTCTTTGTACAAGTTCACTTAAATAAAGTCTTTTATTTGCTATAATCTTAATAAACATTTGAAATGGAGTTGAATATTTTATGCAGAAAAGTTCTAGACATAGTTTGCTTTAACATAATTAAATTTTAAATTTTATAAGCTATTTTTTAAATATGTAGAATATAAAACAGGAGATATATATAAGAATTCATAAATCATATAATTCAAATAAATTAGTGAATCGATAAATTAAAACTAAATGATAAATTCAATGTAGTTAACTAAATCATTCATTTGATATCTTAAATAAGTTGTAAGATTATTCTCTATTCAAGAATACTCAAATTTATATTTCTTAAAATGAGAAAACATTAAAAAGATTTTCACTACCAATTAAACTACTCTTAAGAAGTAAAGTCAATTTATTAATGATCTATTACATGTATCATTAAATGTTATTTTTCAATATCTACTTTTCGAAATATAACAGTTGGATATATTGTTTACAATATCACACCGTATTTGATCGTATTGACAAAAAACTAATACCGAGTAAGAAAATTTCATACTAAACACTGGTACTAGTTAATACTGATCCTTTCAGTTGGTACTAGTCAATGACCAGAATATTCGTCAAATATCAGTTAAAATTATAAATTTAAAAATTTAGAAATAAATTGAAAAAACTTAAAATTTTCTTATATAAAATAATAATAATTTATACATAAAAAGAAATATGATAAAAGGCTAATTACAAAAAAATCTTAAACTTTACTCATATTTACAATTATAGCTCAAACTTTAAAAAGTGACAATTAAATATCAAAACTTTTAATTTGTTTTCAAATCTAGCTCAACGTTAATATTTCTCTTAACTTTGTTGACCTCACAAACATGTATGATTACAATTGTATTTAATTGTACATGTTAGACTTAATTAAAATAATTAAGTGAAATTATGAAAATTAAGGAAAATTAAAAGAAAAGGTTAAAAACCTTTAATTATTGAGATTTAGATCATCTTACACTTTTTTTTTCCTCAATTGCACCTTTTCTTCCTTGTCGCACACCTTTTCTTCACTCCTCTTTGCATTACAGAGTGTTCTCGGACTAGCTGCAAACTTTTTTGGCTGCTTTTTGTACCAACTACAAATTGTCACCATTCTTCGTTGTCATCTAAGTTTGCACCAGTTGAATCAATAGTTGTAGTAAGAGTTTCACACCATTCTTCGTTGTCTCTTTTGTTGAATTTAATTTCTCAATTCTTCTTTGGGTTATGCATTAAATGTAGTGGATAGTGTGAGAATATTGGGTGATTGACAGTGTTCATTTATGTAATATATTATATATGATATATTTATTGTCCACACCTATTGTTGTTATGCAACCTACTTTTACTCACTACTCTATTTTGTAATTTTTGTAATGGAGTCAAAAAATTTGAACATGTGATATGTTATTCATGTCTTATTGAAAGGTCACACCATTTGAACTTGTTATATGTTATTTATGTCTTATTGAAAAGGTCACATCGTTGAAGCTCTTCTATCAAACACAACCTTTTGCTATATGCATCTTCAATTTTTTTATGTAGATAAACATGCCTTAACTTTTCTCTATTCAGTATAACTTTAGGAATATGATAGTGGTAGATTACATAATGTTTTAGGGTTGGTTTAGTATGTGTTTAGTTGTTAAATTGAATAATTAGTGCATTTTTATGTTAGGATTGTGTTGTTTAGTTAGACATTTGCGTTTTGAGTGTTTTATTGGTTAAAGTATGCCATTGAGCTTAAATTTTTGTCTATTTATGATGCCTTCATGTATTTGTTATTATTTTAGATCAATTATGGAGGACCGAAGGAGAATCTAAGGAAGCCTGAAGCAAAACCCAGGGCCACGATCGTGACAGAAGCAAGATGAAGGAGCCACAATCATGATGGAAGCAAGATGAAGGAGCCACGATCGTGATACAAGGTAAATGTCAAGGTCACGATCATGGCCTGCGCGATAGACAATGCACATCAACTTACCAAACTTCATTTTCAGGGACATTTAAGACTTTTGGAGCTTGGGAAAACCCCAGATTTTGCCTTAATTAGAAAATACTATAAAAGGAAAAGAATAGAACCTTAAAAGAGAGCTTACATGTTGCCACCTTAGGAAAGCTTTAAGAGGAGAGAAGAAGAAGAGGGAGAAAAAGAAGAAGAGGAGAGGGCATCAGACACTGCCACCTTCCTAAGTCATCCCGATCCCATCCAAATGACGTTTTGTTCATGTTCTTCATTGAATGTGTAAGACGAATATGATTATGTTTATGGGTTGTGGATTGATGATGATGTTCTAACTTTTCTTTAGGGATTTAAACTTGATTCAATGTTAATATAGTCGTTTTTGTTTTATTCCGACTGGGTGTTGTGATTGATTGTTGTAACTTCATGCTTCAGTAATAAATCAAGAGAGTGAATTGAATGTGAAATGATTAGGTAGTTTAATGAGAGTTAAATAATCTAATAGATTGCATAATTAATCAAATAAAAAATTGTACAGAAAAAGATCCCATGTGAGACCTGGTAGTATATTAGAAAGCTTAAGAACTGATTAGGTTGTGAGCTGATAGTTAATTGAGAGATTATAATTTTGGTAACTCGAATTAATTAGGGTTTATTGATTAGGGTTTAGTGATTATAACTTCAGATAAAGTAATTCATCCTACGATCATCTAGAACCGACACCACAATAACACAAAAGTGATTAGGTTAGCATTGATGATAGGATAAATTTATCTCTAATAATTTGGTAAATTTTCTTGTGTGATTTCCCATGGTGAATTTGGTGTTGCTCAATATTTAATTTCTTGAGTTAATTTCACGAATTAATTTTCTGTCACTCACTTTCATGTGTTTACTTTTCTATTAAATTTTTATTTTCATTTTATTAATTTTTTAAACCTTAGATAACTTAGGATTAGATTAGTTCACAACTCCTCGTGGGATCGATACCTCACGTACTACAATTCACAACCTATGCGCTTGCAGTAGATTGAGGGTTTTAATTTGTAAAAACTTTCCCATCATTAGAATACCTTGTAAAGATCCCTCATATAGGCCTCTTAACCTTTGGTAAAGAACATTACATTAAAAAAGGCATATTTGAGACATTTTAGTAAGGGAAGATCAAATGCAACTTGCAAGGCTAATGTTTACGATTTCATTGTCATTCTTATCAAGATTTTGACTAGTAGAAGCTTATAGATTTTGCAAAGGAAAAAGTTATAGTGAGTTAATCTCTTAAAAGTACCATATGAAATTTGAAAAGGAGAGGAAAAAGTTATTGATCCTTCGATTTGAGATAAATACATAAGAAGTAACTACTATATGTTTTTAAAATTGTTTGTTAAATGCTCAGATCGAGATCTTAGGAGAAGACCTATTATTAAAGAAGTTATTTCATGGCTTGATAGTATTGTGGTCCAAGGCATAAATATCTTATCTATTTTTAATTTTGTATATCAAAGTCCTTTAGTATCAATTAAGTTATATAGAGGATGGTATACCCATAAAGTGAAACTTTGATCTGTACAATGCTAAAACAAGTAAATGACTAATTTTTGTGAAAGCATACTCATAAAAAGTCGAGCTTTTCTATGCAAATAGTTTGTCTATGTTATCTGAAATAAGTATCATAAAGATTTTTAATTCATATGTATTCTCTCTTTCTATGTTCTTCATCATTATATGAGAGCTACATGATCATTTGCAATAATGCTTATTCCAAAATTGTATTTTGTTTTTAATTAAATGAAACCTTGTTTAACAATCTATCAACTCTTGTACTCAAACTTGTATTAGGCTATTATTTGTTTATGAGCTATATAAGAAAACATTTGTAATCCTTTTATTGTTTTATTTTAATCAAGATTATAAAATCTCATTTTGATGAAAATATTCGACATCTCATAACCATACCCTGAATGAAGTATTTTGCAACTCATTTGCTAATAGTTAATAAGATGTTATTTTATTGATTTGCAGCCTTTCTCGTCTAAATTCAAGGTTAATATAGGAAAACGAAATTTAGTTTAGTTAGAAGAGAAAGATAACTTATAAAATCTACTAATCGAGTCTTCTAGATTTGCAATTTCTCTATAGTATTATGTAACCAGTTACTTTAAACAAAGAGAAAACAATTGAAAAAGATGAAAAAGGGACAAAGCTAGGTTTAATTTTAAGCATGTCAAGACACTTCCCTTTTATTTTTACTCTCTTATTTTCATCTATCTTTATCCTCTTTTGAAGTTTTTCTTTCACTTTTTCACTAAAAGTTGCTTAAAATTAGTAATTCCTTGGAATTTTTTCAAACATGTGTCATGATAATTTGTTTAGAGGTTAAAAGAGGTGGTTAGAGACTTGTTTGCTTTTTCTAAAGGAGGTGACAAAAAAGTTGAATTTCCTCTTGTATTCTTCAATTTTCAAGAAGATAACCTCTCTTTTAAAGTGGATTTAAGTTACTAATTAAATATTTGTATGATGATATTGTAATAGGATAAACAAATATGGTCATAAATAAAATATATGTAGCTTTCATTACTTATGCACCTGGTATATATTTGACATGGAAAGAGTGTTAAAGTGTCGTTAGTGGATTCAAGAATGCTATTTATTGTTGTTTTGATAATGTAGCAGAATATATATATATATATATATATATATTGGTCAAATTGTAATGAGAAAATGAAGTTATGGAAATCAAATGCTAAGCCTAACATTGGTTAACATTTTTTGTGAATACATCAATAGAAAAGTAAGTATTTCAATTATTGTCTTTTAACAATGCCATTAGTATAAAAAATTTTAATCAATATTCAAATTGAAGTTGTCTTGTAGGTACTTAGTATTTATAAATGAGTTGAAGGTTTGTTTTTGTCAAAAAATATGTTAAACATCTACTCTATATTAGAGCAAGAATCTTATTCAAAAGATGCATCATTGTTCATAAGAAGTATGTATAGTAATTCATCTACGTGATGCAAATTTGTCATAAGTGTAATATTTATGTTTACATCTTTATTTTGTAGGTCCCATATGATTTCTGTAACACCCCAAAAATTTCGATTTCATGAATAGTAATTTTTAGGTCGTGAATTGTATATCTCAAGCTGAATAGTAATACTCAAGACTCAAACTGCATTTTATTTTATTTAACATCAGATAATATTGTTCCAGAATAACCCGAGGATCAAATTAGAGCTCAAAATGATTTCGCTTTGACAGTTTGACCAAGAGTTCCCAAATGGTCAAAGTTTGACCCAAAAAGGGCAAAGTCAAACCTGAAACTATTAATGAAAATAAATGAGATTAATTAAGGTCTTTATGTGAGGTTGATGTCTTTCTTATGGGTATTTTTATTGAGAAAAAAAGAATGGAGTAAAAAAAAAGTTAATTTTGGATTAAAAAAAATTGGAAATTTTTTTATGAGGGATCACATGACTTTTTTGTCAACTTCCCATTCTCTTCTTCTCCACAACATTGTCGAGAATACCTCCCTCCTTTCTTCTCCATGTTTCTTTCATTTCTTTCATTTTCAAGCCGATTTTCTTTAATTTTAACCTCCAAATCACTTATTAAACACTAAATCAACCTAAGGTCCCTAAACTCACCATATTAATTAAAAAAATTAGGAAAAGATAAAGAAAAGGTATATGGATGTTCTTGATGAAGAGTACCTAAAATTTTATAAGGTAAGTCAATGGAGTTTTAATTATTTTTAGTGCACGATTTTGATGTAGTTGCATGGATTGATTAATAAAATGCATGAAAGTGATTTTGTTATGCAATATTATGAAGATAAAGAAGATGAATTGAAGAAGAGAGAGAAAGAGAAAGAGATGGAATAAAGAATTGATGATGAAATTGAAGTTTATGGAAGTTTAATTTGGAGATTTGGACATCATTTTGGTATGTGTTCTTGCAATTATACTTTTTCCTAAAAATTGTGTATTAGGAAATTTAGGGTTCTTGAGTAAAATTAGGGGTTTATGAAATTATTGTTAAAAATATTTAATTGGTTGTTAAATGAAGTAGTATATGTAATTAATTGAGAATTTGGACTTATAATTTGTATTTTCCCTAATTGACATACATTATGTTTGAATTGAGAAATTTGATACACATGTTATTTTTTGACTGATTGGTGAGATGAATATGTCTTGAATGTTGTATAAATTAAGTTAACCAATAACGGAAGAAAAAAATGACAATTACTTCGGCCGAATATGGAATAGCTTGAATTGGTTATTATGAGCTTTTATATGGAATTTAGTTAGATTTGTCCCTAGTAAAATAGATAAGAATTGGAGGAATCTGATAAGGTTAGCATGTCAATTAAGGAGTTAGCAGTACTGCGTCATAATATATGTTATCGGACTGTATGACTTCGAGAGCTCGGTTCCTCTGTAAGACATTTGATTTGTCTTATGAATTGCTTGGCTCTGAGAGCTTAGTTCCAATATGAATGTAGATTAAAAACAAGACTGTATAGTTCCGAGAACTTGGTTCATATTTTAAAATCCCACTTATCCAGCTCGGCAATACTATTCCGTTGGATTTTACTTTGGGCAATATATATATGCATGACTAATGATTAAGTATATATATACAAACTGTATGGTTTTAAGAACTCGGTTCATATTTTAAAATCCCACTTATCTGGCTCAACAATACAATTTTGTTGCATTTTACTTTGGGGCTATATATATATATATATATATGCATGACTAATGATTAACTTCAAATGAAAATAGTAATTGATTTTAAATTAAATTGTACAATTTATTCATCATTGTGTAATTAGATATGAATTATTAAAATAGATACATGTCTGTATTTCATAACTTGATTTTAAATGCCTATTTATGCTTAGAAATAAATGAAGATATTTATATATGAAAAATATTATATATTATGCATGCTATGGTTGTATGAATTGAATTGAATGAGAAATGGAATTGCTTGAACACAACTAAGCTTATAGTTTAGTCTGTGGATTTTCTTTTCACGCGTAGATTTTGAAAATAGTTAGAAGAAAGCTGTGGTGGATCTACTACAAGACAAGAGTCACATAGAAGATCTCAAAAGAATTGGAAGTGGATATACTACAAATTTTTATTTTGTTTTTCGTTATGACATGTTCACATAAAAAAGGGAAGGATCTTACAAGATCTTATGGTGAATTATATATGAATAAATGAAAGCTATGTATGAAATCTGGTTTAGATGTATTGAAATGTATTGGAGGATGGGTAAGTTATTTTGTCAAGCAGTTTGACATGGAGATGGATAGTTTATTAATATGCATGAGAAGTGTATTGAAGATTCTTGAAGGAGGTTTTAAGTAAATATAGAGGAATCTCTATATAATTTTTATAAAGTGAATAGTAATTGCTAGATTAATGAGGTTTTAAATAGCAAGTGTTGTCGTTTGAAATATTAGGTATTTAAGAATATGATAACATTCAGTATATCGATTCCATTATTGTGTATGGGTTCGGCGTCAGATGTAACTAGGAAAAATATGGAGACATTGTAATAGTTAAATTTTGAAATGTAAATTTTTTCTCTTTTTGTAACTACAAGAAGCATGTTGTCTTGAAAGAATAAAGAAACCATTGAGTGTGTAAGTAGTATATTATGTTAATGACGATTTATTTAGAAACTTCGGTGTTATGGAGGTAATGAAAAGGAATTTAAGGAACTGATGACTCCTAATTTGTTAAATTCATTGTTGCAGTGAAAATAATTAATAGGGAGATTCGGAGAAGGATTTTGCTTCTTCTTAGGCTCTCTTCCCTTGCAAGCAATATGACTAAAGATTTAATACCATAAATATCTAAACATAGGTCATATGTCACACACAACAAATAAGTAGATCAAAATGATTATTGCATTCTTAAATATCTAAACCTGGATCAAATTTTAGAAAACTATGCATATGTGAAGAAGATGATAAAATGAGGACAATAATAAAATTCCAATATGATAAAATGAGGACAAGACCAAAAGGTAGAGCTACCAATTTTATATTACTAAGCAAAGCACAACTAACAATTTTACAATATAACACTTATACAATAATGTCAACTTATGAAAAAAGAACCAATATTCAAATTATCAATCAAACCATATGCAAATACTCAATCAAACTATATTCAAATTGTGAACTAAATCATGTCAAAATTGTCAAGTAAATGATAATTAATACATATCCAAAACTAATACATAACCAAAAGTTGATATCCAAATTCTCAATCATCAATAACTTGGAATTTTCTAGGAGCAAATCTTTTTATCCTCAATTTGATCATTCTCCTAGTTTAAGTTGTATTGCCAGTTGTATTTTGGGAAGCTTAAGTCGTTGTTGTATTATTAGTTAGAGGTTCTAGCACTTAACATTGACTTCCACCCATCTATGAAGCATAAAAAATAAAAAGCTAGATATTAACATTTCCCTTATAATTACATATAAGTAGTGTAATTATGTATTTAAATGACTAATCATAAAATAAGTATTCCTACTATCTTCCCCAAATGTCACTCCATATCCTCTAGTTCCCTATATAATCAAAAGAAATTGTAATGTTATATAAGTTAGATAAACTAACTTGAAATTAAATGTGAATATTCATTAACCACTCTTTTCTCTCTTCTTAAGATAGAAAATGTAGTATTTGAGCCTATAAATACTTATTGTATTGGTCTTGGACCTGGAAGGATACCAAAACTAAATGAAGGGGCTTCAGGTTCATTCAGTTTTGGTGTCCTTACTCTTTTTCAACACATTATACATGTTGATACACTTTATGAAGAATAAATTAACATTTATCCATAACTGAAATGAAGAGAAAAAAATTAATAATAACTACCTTAACAATTTTAGGTTGCCTAGAGGTTAACCCTTATTTTTGTATGCTCTTATATTGTAACCAATTTCATAATAATGATGGCACCTGATAGGTACTCTAAGCTCAATTTGTTGGGATTTCGTGGGTTTTCAATCTTATCCCTTTTTCTTGCATTTTTAGGTCTTCCAGGCATCTGTTTGATTAATGGAGCTAATACTGGCTAAATATTTTCAATCTTTAGCTAAAATTTAGGATCATTCATAGGTTTCATAGCATACTAGTAACTCTTTAAATAATAATCATACTTGTAATATCGATTAACATAAGCATCGATATCATTCCTCTGATATGATATACAAGCTACAACATACTTACATGGAATGCCTGTTAAATCACATAGTCTATATTGGCAAGTTCGTGCTTGTAAATCAACAATGAACTTGTCCACAAAAGGTGGGACTTTAAACTTCAAATTCCTATTTGTCTTAGTCATATAATGCCTCACTTTATTTTGCAACCTCTATTTTCTTCCTTACTCTTGGTCATATATCATTAATAGATTTTAGAATCATGTTCCTTTTTTATATATCTGAGTCATTAAAGAAACTTGAATGTCTTTTAACATATTGATTGAGCTTTTCGTACGAGCTTCACAAATGAATCCATTAAATGTCTCTGATATATTAATGTGAACTATGTCATACTTTAGTCTTATGCTGACAAATGTCTTCATAAAAGTCTTCGGTTTCCTAATTTTGAAATTATCATAAGCCTTCAGTGAAATACTCTTCAACTGCTCCATTACCTCATCAAGTTTGAATTTGATTATGCAACTCGCCATTTGTTAAAATAAACTCCTATATGTGTGGCCTTTATAAACACTTAACCATTTTGCATAGACATCTTAAAACATTTTCTATGCTTAGCTTTTCGAAACATATTCTTTAATGCATCCATTACCTATAATAAAAAAGGTAACATAAATTGAAGAACTTAAATCACATTAAGAAATGAACATTATAGATATTTAAAGTTTACCTTCTGCTGATTGCTAACAGAAGTCCATACATTCCCACTTATGTCTAGATCTTCTGAAATAATGCTAAAACACCAATGCCATGATTGGTAATTTTCTCCCTTAACCATCGCCCAAGATATAGGAAACATCTTATTGTTTCCATCACGACCTATTGCAGCTAACAAAGCACCTCCAAGGAATGTCTTCAAAAAACATCCATCTAACCTATTTATTTTCATGCATCTAATGAGAAAACCATACTTCAAAGTAATAATTTTGAACATTGGTTTTTTGGACTATTCATCAAGTTCAGTTTAAATAATATATTGCCCATTTTTGTCAGCTCGCCATAACTCTTATCCATACAATCATTGATAAATGATTAATTGACTACATTTATATAGCTATATTTAATATATTTCTCTTATTATTTGATAATCTTATAACATTTGTGGTCCTTATTCTGCTTCAAGTGTATTTTTAGGTCATAATTGCCTTCATAGATTAAAAGGAGAAGAATTTGAGTGAAATTGTGGCATATAATGGAATAATTGAAGCATCTGGGACTTACATGGTTGTGTACAATGATTATGTTAGTCACTATAAACATATGGAGCTTTAAAGACACTGTTTCTACTCATGTAAAGCTACACGATTGTGTATGTTGGCTTACACAGTTGTGTATATGCTTGTGTAAGTCTTATGACTGTGCAAAGTTGTGATTGGAGGTTTTTGAACATACAAGATCACCTATATGTTTGTGTAACTGATCGTGTATGTTACAAAAAACATGGTTTTTGCTATAAAAGGACATTATGAAGGATACAACAAAAAGAGTTAGATGTTAGGGTCATGAGAGATACCAAAAGAAGAAAGAAAACATCAAAAAGAAGGGCTGCCTATCACAAATAAAAAGATCAAGAGATAAAAACATCAAGTTCGACTCCAGTTTTCTAGATTTTTTAGATCAAGGCTTCAAGCTAATTTTGTTCTATTCTTTGTATTCTATTTCACTGCCTTGTATGCTAAATATGAATAGTTGTGTTTTGAACATGATTATGGTTGCTAAATCTATTTTAAGGTTTATTTTTGAACTATTTTATATGACTTTTACCTTGTTGAATTTAATATATTAATGATTTGTGATATTTATTGTGCTCATACTTGATTTGAATTGTGAGATTGAATCAAGGTATTTATGTTAAGTTATGTAATAAGAGTTGGTACCTTAATAGACTTACAATATTAGGTTAATAAGTAATTAAAGAAATATCTTAATTGTGAGTTAATTATCTGTGGGATTGCTTCAAATCTAATTGAGTATTTCGGAGTAGTTTTGAGAAATCAAGAGATTGCAAATCCACTTTTATCTATTTCAATTGAGATTACTTGATTAGATCTCGAGAGGAGGTAACCAAAACCTTTAGACATCTAGAATAAAGCATAGTTGAATTCAAAAGATGAAAGGAAGACACAACAAGAATAAAATAATCCATAAGTTTTCACTATTGATAACTTCAATTTCATTGTTATCTTTTATTTGTTTAATTATTACACTTTGTTAGTTTATTTATTAGTTAAATTAATTTAATCTTTTGTTACCTTAATCAAAGTATGATTCAAATTATTAGGTGACTATATTCAGTCCTCATGGGATGGATCTCTTTTACACTATAAGTTACGATTTGTACGCTTGCAGTATTGAAAATTTTCTATCTAAAATTATCAATAAGTTTTTAGTGCCTTTAACAGGGATTGCAATTTTAGCATCTTATCTAATTTGAATTATTTTGATTTAAGAAATTTGATACTTTTTTTATTATGTGATTGCAAGTGCATGAACACAAGATCCTCAAGGAATAATTGAATAATATGAATTTTAAATTTATGGGTGTGAATTTTAAATTTGCATTGTGATAGTTTATTTACATGGTGTTGGCTTTTGATTGTGTTAGTATTGTGCACATTTTTGTTGCATAATGCTGTATCGTGTGAATGTGTTAATGGCATGAATTGAATAGAATTAGCTTAGCTTTGAACACAATCATTTAAATTGTAAAGGTGAAGTTTGATTTTTAGGTGTCTTTATTATGAATTTGCATGTTAATTAGGCTATAACATCTATTATTTCATTTTATCACATTGTTTTGGATGCACTTATAATTACATTCATTTAAATTTATAGGCATCATTATCAACCTTTTCATAGGAGTCATCAACTAAGAAGAAATGACATAGGCTAAGAAATTGAAAAAAAAAAGTGTTTTAAATAATATTCCTATTTTGCTATCCCTTTTTAAGAAAATTGGGTTAATAATATAGTTGGTAGCTAGTTAAGAGTTGTGATATAACTGAGTAATCAGGAGCATTAATGTAGCGCCCCCTCACCGTAGGGTACATATCAGGACGCCTGTAGGTCGCTCCGACACGTATCCCATGATAAAGGTGCACTACCAGAAAATTCCGCTAATAATCCATATGGCATCACAAAAATTTAAACCACAATATAACCGAAATCAGTAAATTATAAAATCCAAAAATAATAATCTGGTACAGTCATCCAATATCAGAATAGACAAGTCTATCAGT
>JANIJH010320390.1:0-19567 GCA_024520975.1 Erythroxylum areolatum
AAAATGTCTATTATTAATTTATTATTCATAACATTATTAAATTCGATATTATTATTAACTGTTGTTATTTATGTAATTATTTATTTATATATTTATAATAATAAATTATATTATTATTATTATTTCTATTATTATTATTATTATTATTATTATTATTAAAGAGTACTTTTGGAAGTAAAATTATAAACATGCATACAAAGTCAGGAATGACACTTATTTTGAATAATTAAAATCTATCTAAAATGACTTTTATTTTGGATGGGAGGGAGTAGTTAATAATATTATTTTTTAGTCAGGGGTAAATGTGTCATATGAAATAATTAAATTCAATTATAATCTTATTGAATTTGTTCCAAACAGTGTAATTGAATTCAATTTTAATATTTCTGGATTTGTTCCAAGCAGTATAAATTGAATTCAATTCAATCTCATTAATGTAATTGAATTCAATTCGATAATGAATTCAATTCAAAAGTTTTCAAACAGCCTGTTATTAAAATTATAAAATTGTATTATTGTAATTTGTAATATTTTAAATACTTTGTATTATTCTTAATTTGATGTGTGTATGATCATAATGATGATTGTCTTTGTTTATATTAATTGTTGTCATTATTTATATGTAAAATATTTAAAAATTATTGTTATTGACTTATTTCATATTAATTATCATTATTATTTACTATTACGATTTTTGAAAGCATGGTTGATGTAAATAGTAAACTAATAAAGTATATAGTACAACTGTACAATATACTAATATGGACTATTTTGTAATTTTTAAAAATTTCTGGGACTATTTTATAAATTTAAAAAATTACCCGAAATGGTATCTGGTACTGACCGATACCGGTACAGTTCCTTTCCAGAGCCCAATCCGGTACCAAGCCCGGTACGATATTCATAACTTTGAGTGAGATGCTCTTCCTTCTCTACGTTAAGTGCCTTCAACTTTTGTTCCAACCTCTTTATTGTAATATCCCGTTACCCATGTTGAGGCCAGAATAATGTATATGAGAGATTATTCTGAAATTAAAAAGTGCATTTCATGCTCATACATAATATAGCATACACAAACACGTAAATATTGATTTTTGCACATTTAAATGATTGTACATACATTCATTGATATTTTTCCGGATATAATTGATTCTATAAATGTGATTGTATTGAGAATTGTGGTTTTTATATGATGAAAATTGATTTGGAGAGTATATGTATTCATTTAAAATTTTTGGTGAAATTTAAAAAATTTTAGAAAATTTTGGACATTTTTGGACTAGAAAAAATGTCAAATAACAAGACAATTGATAAATGGTAGTAGAATTAATTGTAAAATGATAGTGAAAATTTTGATAAATAACTTTGTGATTTATTGACAAGTGTCATTAAAAATTTGGAGACAATTGAAGTAGAAATTGTAATTGATTGCACTAGTTAAATAAGAGAACTAGTTTAAATCCATTAAAATTGGACATGTGGCCAAGCCTTTAAACTCACGATTCTTTTAACTTGAAAGACAAAGTTATTGTTTTGTTCTTGCCTTCTTCTTCTTTTTTGTGACTATTTTTACCTTCTTCATGAATTTTGTTACCAACCTCCACCAACGTTGAAACTTGCTCTCTCATCTATCAATTGCTACGTTCATCTTGTTGTCTCTTTCATTTGGCACAAGAAAACCTAACCTAATCCACCTTCATGATGACCATGAGATGCATGAAAAATTAACAATGTTTTGAAAACCGGACCGAACTAGTTGGTCAGATCGAAGAACCGGTGACTCGAAGCATAAAACGATCCAATTTAGCCCTTATATTTTGTGAGTAATTGGCCCGTTTATTTTACGGTCTGATCGGTAAAAACCTTTGAATCGGTGTAATAAAGGATTGGTCAGTTCATTTAAAATGAATCAAAACTCAAGGAATTAAGAAGACAGAGCGCCGCTCTCTCTCAAGTCTTAGGTCTCATCTCAGCCACTACCACTGTTCACTCTTCATCTACTAAAATCCTTGGTAGTTCAGGTCTCTCTTTATCTCTCTCTCACACATCTCTCTCTCTATCTCTCTTAATAAGTTTGTATTTTATTTTTCTAGTGCTTCTCTTGAGAATTTGCAGGTTCATTTCTTTCGAAGTTCCGTGATTTTTTTTTTTTTCATTTTCCTCTGGTTGGAAATCAACATCTCTTTGGGTATGTTTCTAGTTCTAGATATCAATAAACAAATGATTGGCTAGTCTTACCAAAATTCAATACTCAACTTTTGCGTCTGTTTCCAGTGTTTCCACTTTTGCGTCTGTTTCTTCAACTTTCAACTTTTGCGTCTGTTTTCACTTTTGCGTCAAACTTGTATTGTGCACTATAGAGACCTTTCTTACATGCAGAGACCTTTCTTATTGCAAAGTGCAACGTTCATATACAACTTGAGACATTGAGATGTTTTGTTTAGTAAACCATATGTCGGGGTAGTTTCATAGGCAAAGTATTTTTTTTGTAAAATTCAAGTTTTTTAATATTTTTAATAACAAGATATTTTTTATATTGTATTATACTTTATAACATCACCTTTTTAAGTTAAACCATATGCAAACTAAGTTGGATTTAAAGAATTAATTAATAAGCTTTAGTATATTTTTAATCAAAAGAAAAATTTCGAGCATGTTTTGTTTTATTTTTATTTTTAGTTTTCTGTTTTAAAAAATGTTTATTTAAGTTTTTTTAATTTCTTTCTGTTTTCAAAAATTATGAAAACTATAAAAACTAATTTTTGTTTTTTCATAATCTGATTTATTATTAAATTATTTAATATATATTAATAAGAAGTATGAATAATTTAATTTAATATTATGTGTTTAATTAACTAAAATTAATTATTAATATGAATTATGAACTATGGTACTATCTAAAGTTCTATATAAATTTAACAAATTTTGCTGCTTTATGCCTTTATCTAATTATTTTTTTTCAAAGAACGATCCAAGTTTTGGTCATTCTTTGTTTAATTCTAATTATGGAATTTGTTTAATTCTAATTATGGACAAGTTTTTTTAAAATCGCATATTTTTCTCTTTTTTGCTATCTTCTAGTTATGTCTTAATTAGATTATTAGATGTCATAATTTACTTGTTATAATTTGTATCACCTAATAACTTGTTGTGAGTAACTTACCTATATAAAAGCTAGTTTGGTACATAATCTATTATCTAGTTAGTAGTCTTGCTAAAAAATTTGTGATTAGAGAGATTTAATTCTATATATGAATATGACATTATAATATTTTGTGTAATTTTTAATTTTTTATAGGAAGTTCAAAATTTAGAAACATGGATATTCCTAATGAGATTAGTACTCCAAATGATTCGAATACTCCTAATCCCAACACACGATCATTCGGACGGCAATCTACAACGAACTCAGTTAATCCACATCATTGAAAAACCGATCCTGCATGAGAGCATTTTGCTTTGCATAAAGAGGGCGCTACTAATATATTTACTTGTCTACGCTGCTCATTGATTTTTAGAGGAGGTGACATAAATAGGATGAAACAACATCTTGCTGGTGTACCTGGTCAAATAAGTTCTTGTAAAAGGGTTAGTCATGATGTCCGTCAAAAAATGTTGGAGTCATTAAGGCAAGTGCAACAAAAGAAGAGAAATTAGGATTTGAATGAAGCATGTGGTGATCAACCTGAATGTCTAAAGGAAATTCAAGAACTACAACAAATGTGTTCAACTAAGAGACAAGCACTTGGTAAACATAAAGAGAAAAAGAAAGCTATTAATATGGAAAGATATTCATATTTTTCTCCAAGGACAACTCCAGGGTCTCAACCAAGTTTGAGAAGTGTGTTATCTAGTAAGGAAGCTATTCACAAGGCACATATTGCAATTGCTAGATGGATTTTTGATGCTTGTATTCCTTTCAATGCAATTCAGTCTCCTTACTTTCAAGAAGCTTTGGATGCAATTGCTGCTATTGGGCCTGGGATTAAAGATCCATCATATTATGATTTGAGGGTTAATTTGTTAGGAGATTATAAGAGAGAATGTCAGCTACTTGTTGATAAAAATAGACAAAATTGGACTAAAACAGGTTCTACAATCATGGCAGATGGGTGGAGTGATCAAAGACAAAGAACTTTGATAAATTTTCTAGTTTATTGTCCAGAAGGTATAATATTATGAATTTGGCTTGTTATTATACAAGTTAAGTTTTTTAACTTTATTTTTTTACAGATATAACATTTGTGAAATCTGTTGATGCTTCAGATACGGTAAAAGATTCAAGATCATTATTTAATTTATTTTCTGAAGTTATTGAGTGGGTTGAAGCAGCTAATGTTGTTCATGTAGTGACAGATAATGTAACAAATTATGTAGCAGCTGGGAAATTGATACATGAACGCTACAAGCATATTTTTTGGTCACCTTGTGCTGCACATTGTTTGAATCTCCTTCTAAAGGATATTGGTAATATGCCTTGCGTTGTAGAACTTGTTTCAAAGGCTTCAAAGGTAACTTCTTTTGTGTACAATCATATAATCTTCTTATCTTGGTTAAGAAAAAGGGAAGGTTGGAGAGAGATAGTGCGTCTAGGGGTAACTCGGTTTGCCACTACTTTCATTACTTTGAAAAGTGTTTATGATCATAAGCATGACTTATAAGCTTTGGTTATTGATAAGCACTTTACTAGTCATAGATTGGCAAAGATTGCAACAGGAAAAGTTGTTAGTCCTATTTTATTAAATAGCAAGTTTTGGAATGATTGCTTGATCATGGTGAAAGTTGTGCTCCTATCATTCGATTGTTGATAATTGTATATGCGAATGAAAAACCTTCTTTGGGTTATGTTTATGAGGGCATGCTTAGGAAAAAAAATGTTGTGAAGGTGATCTTTAAACAGAAACCATAATTATATAAGCCTTACACCGATATCATCAAGGCTCGATGAGATAAGCACTTAAAGCTTAATCTTTATGCTGTAGCGTATTTTTTGAATCCTACTTTCTTTTATGCTAAAGGCTATCGTGAGAAGAATAGGATTGTATCTGCTCTTCTTGATATGCTTGATATAAAAAGTTTTTGTGCTAACTTGTCGAAAAGCATTCAAAAGATTCAAGTTTATCGTGATTGCTAAGGTACTTTCAATCGAGAAAACGCTCTTCAGGTGTTAAAGTTAAACACCTTACACCCTAGTAACTATTATATTACTACTAATACAATTTTTTATTTTTTAATTATATTCTTTAATACTTTTAATGTTTATTATCTATGAGTATTTTGTTGTTTGATAATTACAAATTTTTTTGTAGATGAATGGTGGCAATTGTATAGGGGTAGTGCTCTTGCAGAAGTTGGCTATTCATATTCTTAGCCAAACATCTTCCTCTTCTGGTTGCGAGAGAAATTGGAGCTTTTTTGAACGCATTCACACAAAGAAGAGAAATAAATTGGAGCATCAAAGGCTAAGTGATCATGTTTATGTCACTTACAACTTGCGATTGAAGAATCGGTATTGTCGTTTTCCATTTTTAGTTAAACGTTATTAACTTATTATTATTGTTTGCGATTTCCAACATAGTTATAGTTGAACTTACCATTAATGTTTTGTTTTAGGTTGCCAAACAAGAAAATGAAATATGATCCTATTGATTATGAATCTATAGACAAATTTGATTTTTGGATCATTGAAAACAACGGATACCCAAAGCTTAGTGAGGAAGATCTTGAAAATGCTATTTATAAGGAAAATACAATTCCAATAATTGATGAAGCACCATAACAACATCAAGGTTATTATTAATTTACTTTGTAATATAATATTAAAGATTAGATATATTATTTCCAACTATAATTTTGTCTAATATTGTTTATTATGAAATTAGGTGATGAAAAAATTGCCGAACAACAAAATTTGGAATCTGTTGAAGATGTTCATATTGGCAATGATAAAGGAGCATTTGATTTTGACTTGAATGAATATAATTATTAGTGATCTTTTTTTTAATCTTTTTGATGAAATATGACTAGTGAGCTTTGTTATCTTATTTTGAGTTGTGTTGGTGAACTTAAAAAAAAACTTGTATGTTTTGAAGTTTGAAGGTTTAAGTTAGATAAATAATTAAATAGTATGTTTAAAAATTATCTTATATATAATATATAAAATAAAAATTTATATATTTATTAGTCACCGGTTCGATCACGATTGAATTCCGGTTGAACCATTGACCCTTGAATCAGTTGTTTCTCCTGTTCAGTCACCGGTCCGGTTTTTAAAACATTGAAAATTAGGGATTCTTGGTGTTCTTGAAGGGTTTGAAGAATGTGAAGCTAGATCAAGTAAGTTATGCCTTAATCATTATGGGAAGTGTAAATGAAACATTTATGATGAGTAATTTGAGATTGAATGATCATGATAAAGGAGTTGAGATATGTGTAACGTTGATGTTACAATAAATAGATGTATGTTCTGTTTTAATGTTTTAATGGTATTTATGAGCTATTTTAAGGGATGATTGAGATACTAAATGGTGATGAAGTGTGCTGGAATAAGCTAGATGAAGAATTTTCACTAAACATATATCTGTATTTTAGCCATAACTTGAATTGTAGATATTTAAATGAGATAATTTTTAATTTAGATTAAACTAGAGACATATGGATACAAATTTCCTAAAGAACTCTAATTTTAATTATGTCTCTAAGAATTCCAAAATTAGACTTGAAGTTGAGTACTGGGTGCAGTATAGTTTAAGAATAGTCTAAAGTGTTTTGAATATAACTTTCAGAATACTTAATCAAACTGTATGATATTGGTGTCATTAGAAACTTAAGACATATAGGAACAATTTTTTAGAAGAAAGTATTGCCTAAATACTCCATTTTTCTTGTCATAATGATCATGCAAAGTTGACCTGAAAGTCTGTTTTGAGAAAAAGCTGGAAATTTTGAAGATAAACTGCTGGGATTTTTGGATTTGCATAACCCACGATTGTGGGAATAGGTTAAACATCAAATATGCTTCTTTTATGTGTGGTTTGGGATAGCAAATGGTTAGGTACTTTCATATAATGCCTTTAGGCTTGAATGAAGCTTGAATTGAACCTAAAATGATGCTTGAATAAGTGACCAAATGAGTGATATGTTTATGGTGATGAATGAGGATATAAAGTAAGCATGAATTGTTATACATTAAGTGCTTAAATCTGAAATTTTGAGACGTTATAAGAATAAAAGTGATCCTATGAAGGATAATGTGATCCAAAAAAGATCAATGATGTGTATTAAGTAAATGTGAATGATAAATTGGATATTTTGTGATCTTTTAATGCTTGAATGACCTTGATGAATGATTGAATGATGAACTTTAAATAATCTTGTATAATTGAGGAGTAAACCTAAGTTCAATGTAGACATATGTGAGTGTTGACATATGAATGATCATAAGATGAAAATAAAGAAAATATACCTGGGATTGTCATTGAGCATGCATTGTACATAATCCATATATATATATGCATAAATGAATATTTATATAATTGTGTAAAATTGTGATATGTGTAAATGTATATTGCATGATATAGAGGAACAATTAGAGCGTCACCATCTAGATGTTATCGGGACTATAAGACAATAGCTTTCCGAAGCAAATGTAAGTAACCTAGACGGTTTCACTTAATTGATTGTTTGTTTTAAATTATGTTATGAATTATCCTATGAATTGAATTTGATTGTGTTGATTTTGTACTTTGAAAGTCCGAGGCATTTGATGCATGAATGAGATGTTAGTAGTGCTCCTTGTATGTGAATCTGATTGAAATAAATGTACTCGACAATTTTATTGAATGCCGAACCAAGATCCAATGATAAATGTATTTTAAATGTAAATATGAAATCATATGATTGATTGAGGATATGAATGTGAATGTGATGCATTCCATTACATGAATGTATGAACAGATAATGACAGTTGTGACCTGAGTAGCCACCGAAAATGAGCTTAAAGCTCAGAATATGATTAAGAGCTAAAGGCTCACTATATATAATGAGCCCTATATCCCCAACGGATAAGGGACTGTTATCAATGAGCCCAGTATCTACAATGGATACGAGACAGTTATAGGTACTCGGTCACAACAACATAATAATCGGAATGAGTCTTATGAACATTCCATATGCATCTAATATGTATTTTTAAATGATTGTAATGTATTGTTGACTTGTATTTGAATGAGAATGTGAAAATTGTAAACAAAGTGCTATGTAATGCTTTATGATGATAAATACTATGGTCTGAATTATGTGGATATATATGTGATATGTTATATGATTTGAGTAAACCATCGAGGATAATTACTTCACTGAGTTCGCAAAACTCACCAAAATTGCAACGTTGACATTTTAGGACCGAGAGAGAACATTAGTAACAGAGAAACTCTACAAGAAGCATAATTCCTATACTTTTGGATCAGAGAAATGGCTCAAAGGTCAATCAGCTAAGACTGAAGGATTATTTAGGAATTTTTGTATAATTCCTCTTTCATGTAGCGTATTTTGTATTAGGTTTCGATGATGTACATGTATGGATGTTTGAAAGCTACAATGTATATACATTCGGTTTTCATGAAATGAAATGAGGAATTTTTGGATTTTCAATATTGTGATATTTTATTAATGAAAATGCCATGTTTAAGTTAGTGAAGTGAGTGCTCTAATATGCCACTGTTGCGGGTTACATATTCGGATATCACTCAAGATGTTGGGTACGTGTCCTGTGAGAGTGTGGTGTTACACTTGTGGTATTCTGCATAAGGATTCTTTGAAAATTTCCTACCTTTCAGTCAACTTTGTTTCTCAATCTTTTACCTGATCACCTCTTTTTGTTATTATGAAAAGTTGTTCTTTCCTTTTTCCTTGTCAACTAAGCCCAATGCAGCCTGACTCCAAAGATGATTTCCCCCTTTTACCCTCTCCAAAATCTTCCTCCCCTATCATCCCTACCGAAAAATAGCTTTCTTCCCATCCCTTGATTCACACCCAGTAAATTCAGCAGACTCTGTTACCCTCTTCCGCCACCTCAAACCCTCCTTTTTCCTCCCCAAACAATACCCTGCAGTCTAAGTAATCTCTCACCGGTTCTTCTTCTCCTAATATTCTATGGAACAAAAGTTAGAAACAAGTTGTGGGTGAGCCAACTGGTGTCACTCTTCAGTATAACCCACCAAAAGTTATTGATGGCAAGCCAGTAGTGCTTTCAAATATTGAGACCCTATAGAATGGTGCGAGAATATGGGAATCCTCCTTGGTATGATTCTTTATGGAATGACGACCTGTTTTTCCTATCATTCAAAAATGGGCAATTAGTCATTGGAAAATATAGGACTTTCTGATGCTCTTCTTACTAAAAACAATCTGGTCTTATTCACTTTTACCTCTCAAGATGAAGCAAATAAGATATTAGAGGAAGGTCTTTGGCATGTAGCATAACTTCCTCTATTCCTACAAAAATGACAATCGGATATTAAGCTTGAAACATTAAGGTGCATAACTTTCCATTGTGTATTAACTTACATAACATTCCATTAGAGTATTGGACTACCCAAGGACTTAGTTCCTTGGCTAGCTTCATTGGTAGACCTATATGTATGGATGAAACCACTGCAAAGAGGAAGAGAGTTGGCTATGCGCCGATATGTGTCAGTGTGGACAACTCCAAGGAACTTCCAGAATATATCCCAATTATACAACTTGGTATTGACAATGCCTTGCAAGAAGACATGATTTATGTGTCATATAGTTGGAAACCCTCAGTTATTATGCAAGAAAAGGTGTGGAAACCAACTGGAAAGGTTTTTTCTAAAGGCGATTATGCAAAATTAATGGGTCTTGAAGATGATTTTAGCTGCCCAAACACTCCTCAACTGAACCTAGATAATACGGTACAAGAAACTGAGGAAAATATCAAAACATCTCTATCAAATGTTAAGGGAACAAAATGTGTTTAGTGGTGGATACAGAGAATGTCATCTAAGAGGAGGCTAATGTGTCTAAACAGGTTCAGGTTGGTGATAAGGAGCAGGTTCTTCAGAATAAGGCAGATTTAACAAATGCTACCCATTCCTTACCCTTTGGTGGTAAAACAGACCCCTACATGAGGAGGATGCTACTTCTTATCCTAATTCCTCTAATGAAAAGGTGACTGATGGAAGTGAGCTTGAAAACCTTCAAAATGTGACCAATAGAAGAAGTCAAAGGTATGGAAGGAGGAAAAGGGCCAAAGGTAAAAATATATTGTCATATCAGTCCTAATAAGGAATGTTTATGGTATTAACTACCAAAAAAGCTAAATGCTTTAAGGGATTTTGTCGGGAGGATAAAGCCTCTTATTATAGTTTTGTTAGAAACTAAAATTAGATATGCGAATATGAATAAGGTAAAGATCTTTAGCTCTTGCTGGTCCTTTATATCCAACAATTGTTATAATCATTATTGGTTTTAATGCTAATTTTGTCAAAGTGGAGGAGATACTTTCCAATGAGCGGTTGATACATCTTAAAATCCAATTCATTTTAGCAGGAACTACTATCTACTCTTCTTTTGTTTACAGTTTCAACATTAAATTTCAAAGAAGCTCTCTATGGACCACTTCAAAAGGCATTCAAAACACCCTATCTAGTCCCTGGATGATAGCAGGTGATTTCAATTTTACAATCTTCAGATCTGAAGCAGAAAGAAATTGTAGCCTAAAAAGCTACAATGAAGATCTAAAACTATGTGTGGAGCATATGGGTATAACTGATCTCAAAATGGAATATTACTTCTTCACATAGACTTTGCTGATTCAGAAAAAATTAGATAAGGCACTTGTTAATGGGCCAATAGTAAGGTTGTATTCATAGATCCTCTCTTCTCTAATCATACTCCATTTCTAATTGAGGGACTCTTCCATAAATCCTTTACCCCACATCCTTTTAGATTTAATAACTATCTTGTTAAAGTGGATGGATTCGATGATGCAATCAGAAGGGGTTTATCAGTTCAAGTTTTGGGCTTTAGGCAATTCATGTGCTGCCAAAAACTTAAAGCAATTAAAGTTGAGTTGAAGGTGTTGAATTCACCTGAAATGGAATGAAAGCTCCTGGACCAAATGGATTTAATGGCTTTTTCTTTCAAAAAACATGGTCTATTATAGGACCAATAATAAGAGAGGTCATTAATGAGTTTTTTGTTAAAAGGGTGCTCCTAAAGGAGTTTAATAAAACATTTTGTGTTTAATTCCCAAAACTCCTAGCCCCTCAACTTTTAGTGATTTCTGGCCGATTGCATGCATTAATTTTTTCTATAAAATCATTGCTAAGATCCTAACAAAGTAGTTGAAGGAAGTTCTCATTCTCATCATCAATGAAAATTAGAATGCCTTTATGAAGATTAGAGATATTAGTGATAACATTCTTATTACTCAAGAACTCCTTAAAGGATATACCAAAAGGAGCTCTCACATATTTCATTTCAAAATTCATACATCAAATTAAATTGAAATACATCAAGGTAAAAAAAAATCAGAATATAAGTGTAAAACGTGTACAGATACTTACAAGTCTCTCTGCATCCTTGAGGTGGGTAATAGATTCTCCAATGTGTAAGGGAAGATTCTCTCCCCCCAACCCTTCACGTCTGTTGGTAGAATTGCGCTCCGAAATGGATATTGCCTCGAGTGATGTCCAATACTGCTGCTAATGACTCCATATTTCTTTAGAAATATAAGGAGGTTGTATACAAGTCTTATGTATCGCACCAACAAAGTCTCTATAATATATATGAGCTCGTCTCTCCCATACTTTATAAATAACCGCGCCAAATTCATAATTCAAAAAAAATTCTGAAAAAGAAAAAACATACGATAAGTATTTATAACCTACAATATTTATCTAATTAATGTATAAAAATTAATTACAAAAAGTACAAAAATATTTTTTTTACCTTAAACTCCTGATAATAAAAATCTGTTATCACTTGAGAAATATTCTTCTATATGTAACTCTCAAGATCAATCTTCTCCTTGAACTTGAATGTCATGTTTCTTGAGCACGGTCTAGATGGAATCAACCTAATATAAAAACAAATTTATATCATTTTTAAATTTAATCTTATAACTTAAGTATAAACATATGGTGTTTCATGTATTTTCAGTTACAAATTGTTGACAATTATGATATAAGTTCTTTCATCAACTCCTTCAGCCCCAGGCTATAGAGCACCTCCTTCATTCCCGACATTTACCCCTGATATCTCTATCGATATAGGGGTGGTGAATGGTGTAAAATTGTTAGATGGTGTAGCAGCAAGTATAAAAGGTGATGCCACATCTACATGTGTAGTAGCTGGAGGTACAACATCTGATTCTATTGCAGCTACAAAATGTGATGCTTCACCTGGAAAGTAACTGGCTACAAATCGTGGTCTAAACCTTGGTCACATCATATCCTGTTTTCTCTTTTGTGGCATATTTTAACCTGAAATTCATATTTTATTGAATATTCCAAAAATATAACAATTTCAATTCAATATATAACAATATATTGTTGATTCAATAATTGATTATTGAATATAATATTCTATTACAAACACAAATTAATCACGATCAGCACTTAATTGTAAATCAAAATCATCATCATCTTCTTTTTTGAAGAATTAGAATCAAATTTAGGCTCTTCTTCACATCCCTCACTCTCCTCATCGTCTCCGAATGAAATTTCAACATATTCATTATTTGGATCGTTCAAAGGTTCATTCTCGTCATATGTAATAGATGCATTTATTTCATAAACATCTTATTGAAAAGCTTTACTTTCAATTTTCTGTTCTCCTTTTCCATGTGATTCAAAAACACCAATAGATTTAACTTTGCAAACAGCCAACCAATCTCACTTATCTCATTGTAAGCTGAAAAAAGGAGCATAATATACCTCGATCGCTTGCATTGCCAACACGAAAGGTTCAAATTGTCTAAATCTTCTTCGCTGGTTGATTTCAACTAGATTGTATTAGTTATGCACTTTTGAATCAACATTAGGAGTTGGATCAAACCATTCACACTTAAACATCATACTTCACTTTATTGGCAATGCAGGGTACTCAATTTCAAGTATCTCAATAATTTTACTATAGTAATCCATCAATTCTCCCTATATGCAAACCTCATTATTTACTATTGTCATGCTATGACTATGATATTCTGTATGATATTTGTATCCATTAACGAAATACACCATATACGATTTAACAGTTTGCAAAAGTCCTTTCGAAAGATCACATATGAACTTGTTCTCTATTGGATTTTCTAAGACCTACATAAAAGAAATTATCATATTAAATAATATAATGTCATTTGAACACTTTAATCTTATAATTCAATCATTTCAATAATTGTAAGTGAAAACTAACATATTTCTCGAACCATCGAAGAAAATATCTTTCAACTTCTTTATTGATATCATTCTGTGTTTTATTGAACATTAGCTCACGTAACCATTCCTTGTATAATCTAAAAATAGTATTATGTATTTCAGTTGTGAATAACACTAAATTTCAAGACCCAAATAATCAATTTCAAAATCAACTTCAACTTACTACACGAAAGGTTAAACCTCTTGACAGTTTAATAAAATGTGACCATAGACAACCTTTATTTCTTCCTTTGTTAATATTCTTCTTATTGAACGTCCATATGTTCGTCCAACTCCAAGATATGTGAAAATGGATAAGTTACCATCAGCATTACCTGTTCCTCCCTATCGTCATTACGAGGAACTTTTATTTCTCTTGTGTGCACATACGGCTCAAAATAATGTGAACAAATTATACTTACTTCCTCCACTAAATAAGCATTACATATCGAACCTTCAACTTTAGTCTTGTTTTTTACATTTTTCTTCAAGTGATGCAAATAATTACATTAATGAATAGGGTTATTATAATTATGTTATTAAAACATGTTATTACTTCAATTTAAATATTTATTATAATTACCTCTCAAATGGATGTATCTATTGATATTGCACTAGACCAACAATTTTAGCCTTTGTGTTAAATGCATGGGTAAATGCTACATATAGTCAAAGAAGCTTAGAGGGAGAATCCATTCTAATTTGCACAAAATTACTGGAATTTTTCTTTCTAGTTTTTCCATTTCAACCAAATTTATTTCAGATAATGTTAAGCTTTTGAAAAACAAACTTTTATATCACACATAATCTCGAAGGGAAGAGACCAAAATGACGATGTTAGAATGGGTGTTATTGTAGCTACCTTCTTCAACCTGTTAAGAGCATCCAAACAAGTATCATCAAATATAACAAGGCACATCTTTAACTAATAAATGAGTTAAGGGTTTAGCGATAAGAGAAAAATCCTTAATGAATCGTCTATAGAACCCTGCATGACCAAAGAAGGTTCGGAAGCCCTTGATGTTAGTGGGAGGTGGTAGCTTTTCGATTACTTCAGTCTTAGCTTGATGCACTTCAATCCCCTTGCCCAAGATCTTATAGCCCAATACAATTCCCTCTTGGACTATGAAGTGACACTTCTCCTAATTCAAGACTAGATGAAACTTCTCACATCTTTGAAGCACTCTGTATAAATTAAACATACAATAATCAAAAGAATCTCCAAAGACAGAGAAGTCATCCATAAATATCTCCATGAAGTTTTCATTCACACCCGCGAATATGGCCATCATGCACCTTTAGAATATGACAGGTGCATTGTATAAACCAAAAGATATCCTTCGATAAACAAAAGTCTCATAAGGACAAGTGAAAGTGGTCTTCTCCTGATCTTGTTGGTATATAACCACCTGATTGTACCCTGAGTATCCATCAAGAAAATAGTAAAATGCATGGCCAGCCAACCTCTCAATCATTTGGTCCATAACAGGTAAAGGGAAGTGATCTTTCTTGGTGGTCAAATTGAGCTTCCGGTAATCAACATATACTCTCTAACCTGTGATAGTCCTAGTAGAAATCTTTTCACCTTTTTTATTTTCCATCACCGCCATGCCTCCCTTTTTAGGCACACACTATACCAGACTCACCTACTCACTATCTGAAATGGGATAAATAATCCCTGCATCTAACAACTTCACAACCTCCTTCTTCACAATCTCTTGCATATTTAGATATAACCTTCTCTATTGCTCTCTCATAATTTTATATCTTTCTTCTAGGTTAATCATATGTGTCACTACATTGGGCCTAATCCCCTAATATCAAAATTTTGCCACCCCATAGCTCTCATCCTCTTCTTAATGGTCTCACAAATGTTTGGTGTCATATATGGCTGTATTATTGAGTTATTTTTTTATTCAACAGGGAGTAAATATCATAAAAATAGAGAAAATTCTACTAAATTTTTTTGTAAATTGTAGTTCACTTATAACATTTTATTTTAATGCAGGACAAGTTTATGGGCAAGAAGCCTACATCCCGTCAGCTCTTTTTACACACTCACACTAAAAAGCATGACAATGTGACCTTCGTCAACACCAGATGCAGAGAACTAAATGTATATGAATTTTATACTTTAATATTAATGCTTAATAATTATCACTTATTAACATAAACGTTGTCTTCTAATATGATCAAATACAAGAAAGCATTCAATGACAGTCTCAACAATCTGAAGATGTTGATAAGAATCAAACATATCTTCATGCAGTAATGGTAGGGACGGTCTTAGAAGGATTTTCAGCTTAGAGTCATTTGCGAACACATATTATTCGTAATCCTCAACATCTAGTACAGCAGCACCTCGTAGGCGATCCGCATTCAATGAAGTCCATGAGCTTTGAAACATAGTACAGGCACTGGCAACTGTTGCAATAGTTAATGAAGTACATAGCTTAGCTCCATATGAGATGGATGAGTTGAAGGGACAAGGCATCACTTCATCGCAACATTCAAAGCATCCGCATTTACTAAATGAATAGTGTTGTTGTAGTTATGTTATATGAATTAAATACTTATTATTGTAGATAATAAATTTTTTATTATCAATTAAGATAATTTTTACTTTTATATCATCAATCAACTTTCTATTTTAACAAATTAAATATAAAAACAAATCAAAATATTATTAACAAATAACTGAAAAATGTATAAATTATATATAAATCATAAGATTATCAAATAAAATTAAATACAGGGAAAATATTAAAAGCACAATATCAATAAATTTACTGACGGAAAAACAAAATCTGTCAGTAAAATACAGGAATTTACCAACGGATAACCGTCGCTAAATTTACTGATCAAGACAAACCTTTCGTCGTTAAATTTACTGATAGCACAAAAATTAATATCGCTAAATATAGCAATGAAATAGAAAATATCCGTTGATAACTAAGTAATAGAAATTTTGAACTTTGACACCAATTATTACTTACGGTCGTTTCTTCGACGACTCATAGCGTTAGCGTCGGTAAATTATGTCGCTAGCATATCTTGTTGATAGAAAAATTTTACATTCTATCAATAATTTCCGTCGCTAAACTCTATTTTTTTTTGTAGTGCCTTGTACTAAACTAAATCCAAACATATAGATTTGGATAAAGAAAAGAATATTTAATCTGAAATCAACATTCGAACAAAAATATACGAGCATAGAAGGATGTTGTCATTACCTGGAATTATTGGATCATTGTCTTTGCTTTCAATTGAGTAAATGCAAGCAATTCGACCTGTTTTTTTTTTTTAACATCAAAAAGACCTACAGCTCACTCTTAAAAATAGATAAGTTCATTAAATCACTCATTTAATTATAGGTTCAAGAATTAAAACCAATATTTTAAAAGTCTGATCGGAAGTTAAACCGATAAAACAAAAAGTTTAAGATTGAAAAGATCCAATCGATATTAGACTGCTATAAGACTAATTAAAATTTAAATAAAATTATATAATTTATAATATGATTAAAAGAAATTATACTTAGTTATCAAAAACTTTTTAAGTTTAATTTAAAATATTATTAAATAAAAATTAATTTATTTACAGTTTACAAAAAAATTAATTAATAAATTAATCATTTTTTAAGATAACAATTATTAAACTAAATCAAACAAAAAAATTAAAAATTGAATTAAAAAGTTGATCAATTCAAGATTTTTACAATTGAACTGACTGATTAATCAAACCTGTTCAATTTTCTAAACATTGACTAAAACTAATACAAAAATATTTATTAATTTAATTAACAAATATTACTTTGAATAATATTTTTACAGTTGTCATCTGATCAAACGTAGCCTCAATTGAACAATCGACCAAATGTAGTTTAACACCTTTCCGACAACTTATTATAATTTCTATTAGCTCAGAAGTGGAAACGACAGCACAAGATATATTCGAAGTCCATAACGAATTAACAACAGTAATCTTACTAACAAGCTCCTTAAAAAAAAATCCTAAATCGGGGGTAAGGCAAAGGATTTGTGTATGTTTATGATTTTCCATCTGCAGAAAAGAACCCTTCGAGGAAGAAGCCCCCGCACATAATAATCAACTAAAAAATTAAAAACAACTTCAATTTTCACGAGAAACCCAGAAATCTGTTATTTCCAAATAGTCAGCTCTTGTTGACAATATACTCCGAAAATATCCACATAAATCTGGAAACATGAACTAACAAGAAAATATTCTTTTCCAGACGAACTTAATTTATCTGGGGACATCGAAAATTGCAGTTTGGTACAGCCTTAAAAGAAACAAATGGCTAATGGGAACAGGAAATGCCTCAGTCGATTAACCACCCAAGTTAAACGGTAGCTCCTTCATTTATTCCACGAATATTCGACATAGCAGTAACTTCCCTGCATTGTAAGTGGAAAATTCATTATTGCTCACTAAGAAAGTGTGACAATTTAATGAAATTATGAGATTGAATCAACAGAGATCTAGAAAACAAGAGATCAAGCGCAGTTCACATCCAAAAAATGTCTTAGTTGTCAATATTGCTATCTGAATCAACCTAGATTCATGAAGGTTTTGATCAACCAAAACCTAACCCTTTCAGTTTGCAAGGGACCAACCAGGTAGGCTTCCTTTAGTGAGTCATAACTATCAGAGATCGATCCACAGTCTTAAAGGCATCTAATAGAAACAATTAAAACCCATTACATTTATCCAGCCATACCAATCAACTACTAACACCAGTCTGACGTCGTGTTAGATTTATAGCCTACTTTGAGATATACAGAGCCAAAAGATGTAACCTGTGTATGAATTTTAAGCAGCAGCTTCCAGCAGCTCTTTCTCAGCCCGCTCCTTTATCCTTCTTTCAAGCTCTGGTCTAAAGTGTCGTATAAGACCCTGGACGGGCCAAGCCGCAGCATCACCCAATGCACAGATAGTGTGTCCTTCAATCTGCTTGGTCACCTCTTGAAGCATATCTATCTCTTCCAATTTTGCATTGCCAACCTTCAATCTTTCCATGATCATCCAAAGCCATCCAGTTCCCTCCCTGCACGGAGTGCACTGACCACAGCTCTCATGCTTATAGAAATAAGAAAGCCTAGCAATTGCATCCACAACATCGGTAGATTTATCCATCACAATCACAGCTGCAGTCCCCAACCCTGAGTTTACAGCCTTGAGTGCATCATAATCCATCAGCACATCATCACATATGTGCTTCGGTAGCAATGGAACAGAAGAACCCCCTGGTATCACAGCAAGTAAATTGTCCCATCCACCTCGAATGCCCCCACAGTGCCGTTCAATCAACTCCTTTAATGATATACTCATCTCCTCTTCAACTGTGCAGGGTTTATTCACATGACCTGAGACACAAAACAACTTCGTCCCAGAATTGTTTTTCCTACCAAAACTAGCAAACCACTCTGGTCCACGCCTTAAAATGGTGGGAGAAACGGCCACTGTTTCCACATTTGTAACAGTGGTAGGACAACCATATAACCCAGCATTAGCAGGGAAAGGAGGCTTCAATCTTGGTTTTCCTTGCTTTCCTTCAAGGCTTTCCAGAAGCGCTGTCTCTTCACCACAAATATAAGCCCCAGCCCCATAATGGATATGGACATCAAAATCATAACCAGATCCACAAGCATTCTTTCCCAGCAATCCAGCTTCATATGCTTCTTTTCTTGCTCTTTCCAAATTTTTGCGTTCATTTACATATTCTCCCCTAATATAGATATAAGCAGCAGAAGCTCTCATTCCTACACCAGCTATCAAGCAGCCCTCTAATAATTTATGCGGATCATGTCTCATAATTTCCCTGTCTTTGCATGTTCCAGGTTCACTTTCATCAGCATTGACAACCAGATAGGAAGGACGGCCATCAGATACTTTTGGCATGAAGGACCATTTGAGACCTGAGGGGAAACCAGCACCACCACGTCCACGAAGGCCAGATTTCTTCATTTCATTGACAATCCAATCGGCACCTTTAAGTACCAAATCTTTAGTTCTGTACCAGTCACCCCTTTTCATCGCACCTTTGAGAAAAGGGTCATGCAGTCCATACAAGTTGGTAAAAATACGGTCCTCATCCTTTAGGC